>RQTK01000435.1:215786-227861 GCA_003991915.1 Elysia chlorotica
ATTATTGTAATTATTGTAATTATGATGTATGGTCGAATGCCTTTTTTTCCGAATTCAGTTCACTTCATATCAATTCATTTCAATTGGACGCTGGCGCAGATTCCTTTACCTACCGTCTTCACTTTACTATGGAGCACTCTATCGCAAGCTCTGTGTTGTCTCAGACAAGTCGCACGCTCGGCACGAGACTGCTGTGAACTGTTGTGATGCAGTGAACTGAAAGGTCATTCGGTGCACACCCCGTCTAGGACCGGCAGCGAAGGGGGAGGGGCGGGCGGGCTAGAAGTTTGTTTTCAATGTCGCAGGCGACTCGCGATTACGCGTTGTTATTCGCGTCTGGTTCGCCAAAGGTACATACATGTAACACTGGACCGCAGTAGCTTGTGAGACGAAATATTATTAGCGGACTCTGATGTTATCATTGTTATGTTCAGAAATTATTATGTACGTTATACTTATAGAATGATAAGCTTCTTAGGCTCAACGCCGATTTAGGACACATTTACACTGAAGAGTATAAATTATAAGTCTATACAAGTAATAATTATGTACTTTATTATGTACATCTAAGCGTACTAACTGGGACTATATGACCTCTCAGATGAACATCTTTCCCCGTTGCTGATTAGGCTGATCTTTGATTTTATATTTAATAAACTTTTAATAAAAATGTAGGATATTATTATTAATACTATTTGACAACACAACACTCTTGCGTTAACAACCAGATTATATTTGGATGTTTTCGTGTTGTTGTTGTTTTTTTTTTTTTTTGGCTGATACGTGTAAAGAAAATATTAGTATTGAATAGTTAATAAGTTGGTACCGAGGACTCGTTTATAAATCTATGGTCTATACAAATAATAATTATGTACTTTTATTACGTAAATATCTATCTCCGTTGCCGGGTAGCCTGGTCTTTGATCTAATCTTAAATAAACTTTTAATCAAGTGTGGGGTATTACAATTTGATACTATTTGACAACACAACACTCTTGTGTTGACAAACAGATTATATTTGGATGATTTTGTGTTGTTCTTTTGTTTGGTTGGTTGGCTGTTATTGTTGTTGTTATTGTTGTTGTTGTTGTTGTTGTTGTTGTTGTTGTTGTTGTTGTTGTTGTTGTTGTTGTTGTTGTTGTTGCTGTTTGTCGGTTTTCTTTTTTGTTTGTTTGTGTTCTTTTTTATGGGTTTCTTTTCTCAAGGTTGCAAAAAATGACAGAGAATATAAAACCAATGCACCATGGGGAACTCAAATGGCTTGAAATTTACTTTTTTATTTGTTTCGTTTGTTTCTTGTTATGCTTTTTAAGTTTTACAATAGAGATTCTACTATCGTAAAATCCGCTAAAGGTATCAATATGTATAGTAAATACTTGATATTGGATCAACTGTTACTATTTGGAATTATATTTCTTGATGGAGGAGAAAGAAAAGTACCCCTCCCAGTGATTTTCTGGTTAAATTTTTATTTCGACTCTTCTTCTTGTTGCATTATAAATGTGTACTTTTGTTGGTATATTTGTAATGTGTGTGTGTGTGTGTGTGTGTGTGTGTGTGTGTTTGTCTGCCGAACTGGGAACATGGTAGAAGGAGGAGGAGAAGGAGAAGGCGGAAAGAGAGAGAGAAGAGTGAGGAGAAAGAGAAGGAGAAGAAAAGGGGAGAGAGGTAAAAGAAGAAGAGGGGAAAGAGGAGAAGACGGAAAAGAGGAGGGAAAGAAAAGGGGAAAGAAAAAAGGAAAAAGATGGAAAATAAAAAAGAAAAGCAGAGGGAAAAGAGGAGGTAGATGGGAAAGAGAAAGAAGAGAGAACAGAGGAAGAAGAGGTAAAAGAAGAGGGAAACGGAAAAAAAGGAAAGAAGACAACAAAACTTTAACGTTGTTGTTTTTGTGTTGTTGTTGTTGGTGGTGGTGTTTGTTTTCTTTGTTTTGTTTTGTTTTTGTTTTTGCTCTTTTCAACCGAATTTAACATCCCCCTAAACCCCCTCCCAAATTTCTTTCACTTTCTTACACTCAGTGCCAACAGTTTTCAGCAGTTTTGGGATGAGTAATTCTAAACAATCATTGAATGTTTTTATGGCAAAAAATACATTAAGTATTTACACAAAAAGAGCGGAACTTTTTCTTGTCTTTTGGCAGGGGATTGAGGGGTTGGAGGGGGGGGGGGATCAACTTCAGAATCGTCGCCGAGTGCACTGACCTCTTATGAGATGTTGTGAAGGTTGTAAAGCTTTAAAAGATTCCAGGGTGTGTCGCAAATAGATAATCTAACAATGTAAGCAGAGCTAGCTGAGTGCTTAACCACAAAACTCTCGGTGAATTTCAGAAAACCCCAAAATAAGAATATTTTTAGAAAGTTTTTATAGAGCTAGAGTTTCACATTCTGGCGTGCACCGATCCAACCCCGTCAATCCTATGAAATTTCTTTTTTAGTAATCGGAAGTGAAGCAAAAAGTAAAATAGGCTAGTGAGAATTAAAACCTTTTTTGTTTGTTTTCGGTTTTGTTTTTCTTCGGGTTTTCCGTTCTGCGGCGCACTGCTAGGTAGATTTTTCTCGGCTGGTGTGCGCGCCACTGCACCATATCGCACGGTGCGCAGCGTGCAGTGCGCTGAGTGGTTTGTTTTGCACCGTGTTGAAAATTGAAAGTGCGCATCGGTACCAAGTCACACGAGAGACGAAACGAAAGATGCGCTAGTTTTGTCAGTAGGTGTTAGTCTAAACTTGCTACGGCAGTTATGTTCTTTGTTCGTTCGTCTGTTTTTCTTTTGTTTTGTTTTTGTTTTTGTGTCATCGTCAACTCCCACAACTTCCGGATAAGAGATGAAATTAGCAACGATTTTTAAGTACTCGTAGGCTTTTCGTCTCCACCTGTCTTCCTATCTACTTGTGAATTATAGCGTGAACATTGTAAAGTACTCTAGTGTATTGTATCAATGTCCTTGAGTGTTTGTGATGGTTAATTATGTCGATTCGCCTTGAAAGCAAAATACACTTTATGAATGGAAAAACCATCGGTATGTAAATCTCGCAATTTCACAATAGTTAAAACAAAGACAGCTTTGAGATACCCCGTGGGAAAAAATCATTCAAACGACAGCCACGGTATGCCTATTAATAATCGCGGTCGAGTGTGTTTGAAGTGTTTTTAAGCCAATTATAGTACAATGCTGTACTAGTCCGTCCGAGTCATGCTAAATTAGTCTTCTGACTAACACTACAGCTGATCGTAGTAGGAAAAACCGGTATTGGTCTTCACAGTCACACGACATCAAAGAGAGATGGAGACCAGGTTGGTGAGATAGGAAAAACCGGTATGGTTGGATTGGTCTTCACAGTCACACGACATCAAAGAGAGATGGGAGACCAGGTTGGTGAGACTGTGAGAATGTGACCCTGGAGGAAATTAATGTGACTTTTCAGGGTCAAAGTGTTACTAGTACTGCAAGGGGGGATGAGTCAATGAGTTATGATGAAACAGACAAACGCCAGACCGCTTTTGAACGGGTCCCAAGATTAACGTCTGACATTTGTTTCCCTACACTGAGGGTCTCTCTCTCTGTATGTCTGCATGTCTGTTTGTCTCTGTCTTTCTGTCTGTTTGTGTCTGTTTTTTGGTCTGTATCTCTGTCTGTATGTCTCTGTTTCTCTCTTTATCTCTCTCTCTCTCTCTCTCTCTCTCTCTCTCTCTTTCTCTCTCTCTCTCTCTCCCTCTCTCTCTCTCTCTCTCTCTCTCTCTCTCTCTCTCTCTCTCTCTCTCTCTCCCCCTTTCCTGCTGTATAACATCGGCTTCCGACGCAAAAGGTCCTCTCTCTCTCTCTCTCTCTCTTTCTCTCTCTCTCTCCTTCCCCTCTCTCTCTCTAGGGGTGATGCAATGCCCCAGGAATGCGAGATATAACACTAGAGTTCTGGCGCTCTGTCGAGCTTTGTTGTTTAACTGGTCAATGGTGAGGCTGAAAGTTGAGAGGGTATGGATGATGCGGTATGGGCTGGAGGTGCGTGGTTCAAAAACAACCTTGCCTTTTGTTCCTTTCAGCTAATGAGGTATCAGAAATGGTAAATGAAGCAAAGTGAAGCAGAGTGATAGAAATAACAATTTTAAAGAATTATATACACGAAAATACAGGACAGGTATAATTATGTACATTAAGATGTATTATATTGCGCTCAGGTGAATTCTTCCTGTTGTGATGGGGATTTATCATGCCGACAATAATACTTCTACCCTCTTCTCCCCAGACTAGTACAACCACATATACCACTTCATGTACTGCTGCTGCTACTACTACTACTACTACTACTACTACTACTACTACTACTACTACTACTACTACTACTACTACTACTACTACTACTACTACTACTACTACTACTACTACTACTACTACTACTACTACTACTACTACTACTACTACTACTACTGCTGCTGTTACTTTTATTACTACATTTATTACTAAGGCTACATCATCTATTGTGCAATACGTTGAACACGCAAAACACAAAAAGATTTCTTTTAGGTCTTTGGAGATCCAAGATATTACAAGTTAGAATAATCAAATATACACGGTAAAACAACTTAAAGCTAGAGAGCTTTCCCACCTCATTCATTCAGGTGGGGTTTTGATTACAAGTATCATTAAGTGTATCAAAGCAAGCAAGTGCTTTAGCTACATGTAAATTATTATAGACTTCACGATCCATACGACGATAACTGATGACATAATCAAGACCCTTAGTTTTATGGTTTACTTGTCGCTCATTGGCTCCTTAAGTCTGAGATAAAGCTATACTTGGCGCGTTCCCGGCTACTCTAGCATTATCTCATTGGGTCCAATAGCGATCATTGACCTAGTTCTGTAGAATTGGACGTCGGTATAGAACTGATACTCTTACCTATCGTTTTCGCCGTTGCCATGCACGCCTTTATGGTAGAACATTGGCTTCCGACGCAAAAGGTCCCGAGTTCGAATCCTGGCTGGTGCGTTCCCTACTGGTTGGGTCGGTGTCAGTATAATGTGACCGGCTGAGACAGGAGTCATGGTATACCCGCCCTGTCTCGTGTGTGGCAGCACATAAAATTGTCAGACGTCCGTCTTGGGGCCCGTCCACAATATAGTCTATATAGTGCTGCTGTTGGACGTTAAACCAACCCAACCCAACCCAACCCTTTATCGCAAGGTCTCTATTGTTACTGTACCTGGGCCTGTTGATGGAGATGTTACCACAGTACCAGAACACAGAGGAGTAGAATGTCACACAGATATGGCCTTAGCAGCAGAGTCTGCCAGCCTCACCTGGGATTACTTGTTCTACTGGACCTGGTTGTGTACGTTGTAATCTGACCAGTGATACATGTAACAGGCGTGGGCGGCAGGCGGGGTCAGCCTTTGCCAGGCTGGAGTGTAGGCGTTGATGTTGATGTTGTTGTTGAGTTGTTGTGAGTTGGTTTAACGTGCCACATCAGCACTATATAGGCTATATTGTGGACGGACCCCAAGACTGACGTCTGACAATTTTATGTAATGACACACACAAGACAGGGCGGGGATACCATGACTCCTGTCTCAGCCGCTCACAGTAACTTGACACCGATCCAACCAGAAGGGAGCTTAATCGCCAGGGCTCGATCCCAGACCTTTTGAGTCCTAAGCCGATGTTCTAACGTATAAACCAGGGCCACCCCTCCCCCCTTGGGGGTGTAGACGTAGTACATGTATCAGTATTCTTTAATCATCTGTAAGAGGCTCGCTACTAGTTTCCTAGCGTGCTTAGAAGACAAAACACACAAAACTATTTCTTTTAGGTCTTGGCGATCCAAGATATTACAAGTTAGAATAAACAAATATACACGGTAAAACAGCTTAAAGCTAGAGAGCGTTCCCACCCCATTCATTGAGGCGGGGTTTTAATTACAAGTATCATTAAGTGTACACCTAAATGTAACGAAACAAGCAAGTGCTTTAGCTACATGTAAATTATTATAGACTTCACGATCCATACGACGATAACTGATGACATAATCAAGACCCTCAGTTGTATGGTTTACTTGTCGCTCATTGGCTCCGTAAGTCTTATATAAAGCTATAATTGGCGCGTTCCCGGCTACTCTAGCATTATCTCATTGGGTCCAATAGCGATCATTGACCTAGATCTGTAGAATTGGACGTCGGTGTATAACTGATACTCTTACCTACCGTATTCGTCGTTGCCATGCACGCCTTTAGGGTAGAACATTGGCTTCCGACGCAAAAGGTCCCGAGTTCGAAACCCAACCCAACCCAACCCTTTATCGCAAGGTCTCTATTGTTACTGTACCTGGGCCTGTTGATGGAGATGTTACCACAGTACCAGAGCACAGAGGAGTAGAATGTCACACAGATATGGCCCTAGCAGCAGAGTCTGCCAGCCTCACCTGGGGTTACCTGTTCTACTGGACCTGGTTGTGTAATCTGACCAGTGATACTTGTAGCAGGCGTGGGCGGCAGGCGGGGTCAGCCTTGGCCAGGTTAGGATGTAGGCGTTGATGTTGTTATTTGTTGTTGTTGAGTTGGTTTAACGTGCAAATTCAGCACTATATAGGCTATATTGTGGACGAGCCCTTAGAATGACGTCTGACAATTTTATGTGTTGTCACACACACGACAGGGCGGGGATAACATGATTCCTGTCTCAGCTGGTCACATTAACTGCCACACCGAGGGGCGCGTACCAGTACTCCTATATCAGCTGCTCCCAACCAGTAGGGTGCGCACGCATCTTTAATAAGCTCGCTCCTAGTTTCCTAGATTGTCAAGAAGAAGCATATACGTTGAAGGTCCCAAGAGTAACGTCTGACATATTATGTGCTGCCACAAACGAGGCGGTTAGAAGCTAGCCTATAGTTTCCTAGGATGCCAAGTTGAGTTGAGTTGAGTTGGTTTATCATCCAACATCAGCACTATATAGGCTATATTGTAGACGGGCCCCAAGACTGACGTCTGACAAATTTATGCTGCCAGACACGCAACGGGAATACCACAACTCCTGTCTGAGGGTCGAAGTCCTCTGCAGAAACCCGATAATAAAAGAAAAGAATAAGTGTTAGACTACTTCTAAATGCCTGTGGTATCTCGAGGAACGGGACACCAGCTGCCGAGGATTGAACTACTCCGATCTCTTACTCTTCAGGCAATGTATCTACCTACTGAACCTTATCGTTCACCCCCATCCGAGAAGTTTCTAAGACTTAAAGGCTGAAATTTCAATAAAGGCCGCCATCTTGGAGGTTACTGACTTACTGTGGCATTTGGTGTAGGTGGCGCTATCTGTTGGCCTGCTGGCCGGAAGTCTGTAGGAGATGGCCCCAATCAACTTCCGGTGCGTGTAACAGCCACCTGAAATCTCTGACGGTTTGGCCAAACTTCCGACGAGTGAAGGGTATGTGTTATCGGTAGGTTTGGCGTTTAGTAGCAGGAAGAGAAAAGAAAACAGATAAACATTGACACACATAGAGGCGAAATGAGGATAGAGATTGTACTGGCGTTGAACGACTAAGGGAAAGTTCACCAGGATATTAAGTCATGTATGTACTATTACTTATGTAATTTCCGTATCAAAAGACGCTAGATATGTCAGTCAGTAGTGCGCTGGACTGGCGAGAAGGAGGTCTGGAGTTTGATTTCAAGCTGGCGAACCCGTATCAATGTGAATGGAGAAAGAAAGGGGGGAGGGGGGTGCTGAAAGGCGCAAGTGGTAAAACGTTGGTCGCTCAATCGCGAGGTCGCTGGTTGTAAACTCACGATTGATAACAAAAATTCTCATTTTGCCTCCTACTGTTTGAGTCGTTATCAGTTTAATGTGACTGGCTGAGACAAGAGTCATGGTATCCCCGCCCTGTCTCGTGTGTGGCAGCACATAAAATTGTCAGATATCAGTCTTGGGACCCGTACACAATACAGCCTATACGGTGCTGATGTTGGGCGTTAAAGCAAACCAGTTACTACAACTATATCCCCGCACTGTCTCTGCGTGGCAGAATATAACATTGTCAGACCCTAGTCTTGGGGCATGTTCACAATATAGCCTATATTTAGTTCTGACGTTGGAAGTTAAGCAACCAACTTAACTCCACCCAACTGAACTTCCCGTTTCAAAAGACGCAAGGTATTTCAGTCAATAGTGCTCTCGTCTGAAAAGCAGGAGGTCCAGAGTTTGATCAGAGAATACATATTCAATGAGGCGCTTTAGAAAAAGAGCTCATAGTGCTTTTGATACGGGTAGCTAGCGTGAAGTTTGCCCATTCAATTTCTTCATTGAAAATAAGGCGGTTGAACAATGTTCAGTTGTTGGTGTTGAGTTGATATAACGTCCAATATCAGCACTATATAGGCTATATTATGGACGGGCCCCAAGACTGACGTCTGACAATTTTATGTGCTGCCACACACGAGACAGGGCGGGGATACCATGACTCCTGTCTCAGCCGGTCACATTAAACTGACACCGACCCAACCAGTAGGGAGTGCAATCGCCAGGGCTCGAACCTGGACCTTTTGCTTCGGAAGCCGATGTTCTACCCCAGGGCCACAAAATCTAGGGGTCGCAACTATGTGGAGCGCCAGATAGCTCATTTGATCTGGCGAGCAGAAAGTCACGGGTTCGAATCTCAACTTGTTGGTTTGATCCTCAACACCTGGTGGTGGGCCTTTCTCCTTATAAGGTTAAAAAAAAATTTAGGACTAGCAACTATATGTATCGCTGGATAGCTCAGTCGATCTGGCGAGCAGAAAGTCACCGGTTCGAATCTCGGCTTCTTGGTTTGATCCTCAACACGTGGTTGTGGACCTTTCTCCTTATAAGGTTAAAAAAATCTAGGGCTAGCAACTATGTGTATCACCGGATAGCTCAGTCGATATGGTGAGCAGAAAGTCACCGGTTCGAATCTCGGCTTGTTGGTTTGATCCTCAACACCTGGTGGTGGGCCTTTGTCGTTATGAGGTTAAAAAAAATCTAGGACTAGCATTTATGTGTATCACCGGATAGCTCATTGATCTGGTGAGCTGAAAGTCACCGGTTCGAATCTCGGCTTGTTGGTTTGATCCTCAACACCTGGTGGTGGGCCTTTCTCCTTATAAGGTTAAAAAAAAATTTAGGACTAGCAACTATATGTATCACTGGATAGCTCAGTCGATCTGGTGAGCTGAAAGTCACGGGTTCGAATCTCGGCTTGTTGGTTTGATCCTCAACACCCGGTGGCGGGCCTTTCTCCTTATGAGGTTAAAAAAAATCTAGGGGTCTCAACTATGTGTATCGCCAGATAGCTCATTTGATCTGGCGAGCAGAAAGTCACCGGTTCGAATCTCGGCTTGTTGGTTTGATCCTCAACACCTGGTGGTGGACCTTTCTCCTTATGAGGTTAAAAAAATCTATGACTAGCAACTATATGTATCGCCAGATAGCTCATTCGATCTGGCGAGCTGAAAGTCACCGGTTCGAATCTCGGCTTGTTGGTTTGATTCTCAACACCTGGTGGTGGACCTTTCTCCTTATAAGGTTAAAAAAAAAACAACCTAGGGTTCTCAATTATGTGTACCGCCAGATAGCTCAGTCGATCTGGTGAGCAGAAAGTCACCGGTTCGAATCTCGGCTTGTTGGTTTGATCCTCAACACCTGGTTGTGGACCTTTCTCCTTATGAGGTTAAAAAAATCTAGGACTAGCATTTATGTGTATCACCGGATAGCCCAGTCGATATGGTGAGCTGAAAGTCACCGGTTCGAATCTCGGCTTGTTGGTTTGATCCTCAACACCTGGTGGTGGGCCTTTCTCCTTATGAGGTTAAAAAAAAATTTAGGACTAGCAACTATATGTATCGCTGGATAGCTCAGTCGATCTGGCGAGCAGAAAGTCGCCGGTTCGAATCTCGGCTTGTTGGTTTGATCCTCAACACCTGATGGTGGACCTTTCTCCTTATGAGGTTAAAAAAATCTAGGACTAGCATTTATGTGTATAACCGGATAGCTCAGTCGATCTGGCAGTTGGACGTTAAACCAACCCAACCAACCAATCAACCAGCATATGGTGGTGGGCCTTTCTCAGGGGTCGCAACTACGCGTGCCGCCACATAGCTCATCGATTTGGCGAGCAGAAAGGCACCGGTTCGAACCTCGGCTGGCACCCTCGTCTTCGTGTTAGACTCTTTAGGAGATCAATGGGCCCTGGGACGCAAACTGATTGAACGGTATGGAGCAGTACGGCACGGCACAAAGCGACTTTCGGCACCACCTGGAACTGAAGGCCGTATCAAAACCTAAACAGACAATTACTTGTAATGCCTATATGAACTCGATATAATACCGTCCTATCAAGCAGCTCGAGTCATGCAGTCATTATTGTTCCAAACGTCAGACACACACACAAAGACCGGTTTGATAACGTTTCCCGACACGGTACAGCACCACACGGTACGGCTTGTGCCACCACCTGGATGCCATATCAAAACCTAAACAGACAATAATTACAGGTCATAAATGTACATGTACAGTCTTTGAGCCGTGGAGACTTGGGGTGTTCCAACCGACAGATGTAAACAAAGACCTGGTTGATAACCCGACACGGCACGGTATGGTATGGAGCGGCTTGCGGCACCGGAACTGAAGGTCGTATCAAAACCTTAACAGATAATTAGATCTACGTGTGGGCCTATATCAACGCGACATGATACCGATCTCGCAAGCAGTTCTCTATAAGCTTAGAGCGAGGGAGAAAGTTATCTCCCTCTCTCCTGGTTTAACGGCTCCTAGATTTCCCTGGAGAGTCCTATACGACGACAGGCCCCAATATTGACGTCTGACAATTTCATTTTTCTGGCGCACACGAGACAATGCGGGATACCTTGACTCCTGTCTCAGCCGATCATTATACATCATACTGACACCGACCCAACCAGTTACAGGGGACGAACATTGGACAAATAAATCTGCCGATTGTGGGATTAGATCCACGGACCTCCTGATCTGAAAACCAACGCTCTACCACTTGATCCAGTTTGCCCCCTCCTCGCAAGCAGCCCCAGGCATGCAGTCATTGATTGTTCCGAACATCAGGCACACACAAAGACCGGTTTGATAACCTGTCCCGACATGGCACCACACTGTACGGCTTGTGCCACCACCTGGAGGACGTATCAAAACCTAAACAGATAATAATTACAGGTCATAAGTGTTGTACCGTCTCGCAGGCAACTCGAGCCGTGGAGTCATGGGGTGTTCCAAATGTCAGACAGACACAAAGACCGGTTTGACAACCTGTCCCGACACGGTACAGCACAACACGGTACGGCTTGTGCCACCACCTGGATGCCGTATCAAAACCTAAACAGATAATAATTACAGGTCATAAATGTACATGTACCGTATCGCACGCAACTCGAGTCGTAGAGTCATGGGGAGGTCCGACCGTCAGACGCAAACAAAGCCCTGGTTGATAACCCGATCCGACCCCACCGCAAACGGCACGGCATGGCTTACGGCACGACCTGGAACTGGAGGCCGTATCAAAACTTAAACAGATAATTACAAAATTAAGAACACAATGTCTTCTTAGTCAGCAACTTAAGCCGTTGAGTCATGATGTGTTTAGACATCAACAAAGCTTGCGTTGATAACCTGCATGTCATTGGGACGAGACGGTACGGAACGGTATGGAACGGTACGTAACGGTTTGGAACGGTTTGGAACGGTATGGAACGGCCCGTCTAAGTGAGGCTTGTGCCATCACCTGGGGGGCCGTATCAAAACCTACATGATAATTACAGAATTGAGAACACAGTGTCGTCTCAGCCACCAACTCAAGACGTGGAGTCATGGAGTGTTTAGACAGAAAAAGAGGGGAGGGGGGTGTCCCTTGGGGTAGGACATCGGCTTCCGACACGTACATCAACACTATATAGTATTGTAGACGAGTCCCAAGACTAATGTCTGACAATTTTATGTGCTGCAACACACGAGACAGGGCGGGGATGCCATAACTCCTGTCTCAGCCGGTCACATTAAACTGACACCGACTCAACCAGTAGGGAGCAAAATCGCCAGGGCTCGAACT
>RQTK01000435.1:239078-253853 GCA_003991915.1 Elysia chlorotica
TATGACGCCTCCGCACACAAGATGCACACATTATTCGGCCGACAGGTGTTAGCCAAGTCAAACAGCCAAACATTCCAAGATATTTACAGAATCAGGCAACTAGCGCCAGTTCCAGTTCTAACAAACTACGTTCTTGAATGAATCTGACGCCCACATCCTCTTCCCCTTGTTTTAGAAGGCGATGATCCAAATCTTTACATCTCTTTCTCTTCTTTCTTTCTTTCTCTATCTCTCACTATTCTTTTCTCTTTCTCTCTCTTTCTCTCTCTCTCTTCTCTCTCTCTCTCTCTTTCTTCATGGTATCCCCGCCTTATCTCGTATGTGGCAGCACATAACATTGTCAGACTTCAGTCTTGGGATCCGTCCACAGTACAGCCTATACAGTGCTGATGTTGGTCGTTAAACCAACTCCACTCTCTTATAAAAAAAAAAAACTTTAAAAAAACAAAGCCCATCTTCACTGTATTACTCCAGGGTTATACGGATACTCGCTCGAGTAGCAGGAACTGTTACGTAAACAAACGCAAAGGGTTAACTACAGAATCCGGTTTTCTACGTCTACACGTATTGAGTTTTTGATTGGCTACACATGATAATTATGTTTGTTATGATCCTGGGTTATTATCTGGTCACCCCCCCCCCCCCCCCCCCCCCCCTCCCCCCTTCGCCCTCTTTTTTTCTCTGTCCCCCCCCCCCCCCTCTTCCCACTCATTGACGTCTTACCTTTTTTATGCACTATATAGATAACAACAACTAGTGTTTATTATTATTGTTTTGTTTTGTTATTAGCTTTTGTTCAACTTTGTGTCTTATGTAGCTATGTTTTTCATATTGTTTAATAGTGGGTGTCTTTGTGGATAGATATGCGTACGTGCATGTCATTTATTAATTTGAAGTGTGGTTCTCTCTCTCTCTATTTATCTCTCCCTCTCTTCCTCTCTCTCTCTTTTCTCTCTCTCTTTCTATCTCTCTCCATCTCCCTCTCTCTCTCTCTTTCCTTCTCTCTCTCTCTCTCTCTCTCTCTCTCTCTCTCTCTCTCTCTCTTTCCCCTTTATATTTTTTGCTCCCATGTCTATAGCTTGTATCATCTCCTCCTTAATCCCTTTGTAGTCTTTTCCTGTCTATCAGTAACCCTTACTCAATTATTTGTTATTCCTTCAAGTCTTTCATTCTTTTTAACATATAATCTTTCCGCCAAAAAGAAAAAAAAAGTAATATCAACGGACTTATAGGTCTAAACCTAGCTCTCTATACAGCAAGAACTTTGACCGAGTTGTTTGTTGTTTGTTTTTTTTTTGTTTTTGTTTTTTTTCCTCAAGTCAAGTAGACCTGGAAGTGTCTAAAGCAGGGGTACTCAAGGTCATGTCAACCTTACACCTGGGCTGCCAGCTGATGGGGACACGAGACCTCTGATCTGAGAGAGAGACAGAGAAAGAGAAAGACAAAGAGAGAGAAAGACACAGAGTGAGAGAGAGAGAGAGAGAAAGAGAGAGAGAAAGACAGAGAGAGAGAGAGAGAGAGAGAGAGAGAGAAAGAGAGAGAGAGAGAGAAAGAGAGAGAAAGACAGAGAGAGAGAGACAGAGAGAGACAGAGAGAGAGAGGGAATGAAAAAATGAGTGAGTGGGTTAATTTCTTGAAGACCAATGTCAGAAACAAGGCTACATCCTGAACGGGTCCCAAGACTAACGCCTGACAATTTTGCTAAATATAGCTCTTTATTTTTCTCCCCTTCCTTTTTCTCTCTTACTGTTTCTCTCATTCTCTCTCTCTTACTCACTACTTTTGTATCTTTTTGTGTGTTCCTTGTCTTTTGCATACCATTGCCCGTTGTTATTTTTGTTTTTTATTGCTTTTTGTTTGTTTGTTTGTTTTATTTTTATTTTATTATTATTTTTTTTTTCATTTACCTTTACATTTGCCCTTTATGTTTTTCCTTTCTTTCTCCAAATATCTCCCTCTCTCTTCTTCACATCTCTTCCTTCCTTTTTCCACATCTCTTCCTTCCCTTCTCCACATCTCTTCCTTCCCTTCTCCACATCTCTTCTCTTCTCTCGTTCTCGGTGTTCAATCTCTTCTCTTCTCTCGTTCTCGGTGTTATATTTGTTGCATGGTTAATTTTGTAATCAATGTTTATCAGCCCGAAGATAATTTGTTCATTAGCACGAACCTACCGTAAAAAAATAATTAAATAAAATAACAACAAAACATTACTTTTACATATCGATTGTATCCTTCGCTCATACAGATTTATCTGATTTTTTCTTCACATCGATTTAAATCAAAACACTGCTAACATCGTAATTGATTTAATTTTTTTTTTTAATTGCCGCGTTCACTGGCATTATAAAACTTCATTCATCAAGACACCTGCATTTTATATTTCTGCCATATATTTTGCAAATTTAATTCAAATAAACTTAATCAGACTCCGCCTCTGAAGTGGTTATTATCATTACAAATATTCATTCTGTCCCTCCCCCCTCTAATATAATATTTGCCTTTCGCCCGTCTTTACTCTTTCGTTTTCTTTCCTCTCTTTTCGAGCTATTTTCATCAACTACTTTTTGTACATCCCTTATTCTATCCTTAATTCCATCCATGTTTGATTGAGCATGAGACGAATAATGAAGATCGTCGGGGTATGCAATGTTTTATCCATAATTTTATCTCTCTCTCTCTCTCTCACTCTCTCTCTCTCTCCTTTTATGTCACTCTCTGTCTCATTCTGTCTCTATCTATGTCTGTTTGTCTGTCTGTCTATCTGTTTGTCTATCTGCCTGTCTGTCTGTTTATCTCTCTCCCCTCCATCCTTCTCTCTCTCTCTCTCTCTCTCTCTCTCTCTCTCTCTCTCTTTATCTCTCTCTTTCTAATTAATATATTTTAACCTAATTATTTTTATTTCGAGTGGGGGCCGGCTACGTCCTCTCTTTACTCCCCCCTGATTGGCTGTTGGTCACTTCCGCATGCGCGAAATGATTGCGCGATCGTTTGTGTAATCGGGGCGCTATCTAGGCTACTCGCCTACATAGTTCGCATCTCTGGGTTTTCCCGCTCCTGGAATGCGTTCACTTGGTCTGTGCATTTCAGCACGCACCATTGCATTGCCCGCTGGGCGTTTGGTCTGTGGGTGAGTGATGGCTAAGGGAGAGAGAGAGAGAAAGAGAGAGAGAGAGAGAGAGAGAGAGAGAGAGAGAGAGAGAAAGGGGAGAGAGATAGACAGAGAAAAGACAGAGAGATCCTAGAAAAGGAGAGAAGCGGAGAGGGTGGAAATACAGAGCGAAAGGTTCGAGAGATAGATAGAGAGAAAGAAGGGGAGAAGGTGGATAAGTAGAGCGAAAGGGGCAATCTCTCTCTCTCTCTCACACACACACACACACGCACACACACTCTCTTTATTCTCTCATTCTCTTTTAAGCGGCGAATTCAAAGCTATCTGGATTTGACAACTTTTTTTTTATCTCAATCATCCACACATCTACTTAAAAGAAAGAATCCAACAACAAAGACAAAACAAAAAGAGTTTAAATCTTCAGTCTAATCTATCAGTTATATACTACCAATAACTCTTCGTTCCCTCCCCCCCCCCCCTTATTTTATCTATATTTCTCTCTCTCTCACACTACCCCCTTTCCCTTATTTTATCTAAATACTTTATGTTTATCTATACCAGGTGCCTCTCTCTCTCTCTCTCTCTCTCTCTCTCTCTCTCTCTCTCTCCGTCCCTATCTTCCCATTACCCTGTACCTGGGGCCTATTCAATAATGAGAATCGATCACTTGCCGTGCTTACCGTATCGATCTGTGGGAATCCCCACAACATCAACCAGGGCATGTAATGAATGATATAATGAAGAGGTTTGTTGTGTTCAATTTGGCAACCTAGAAATTAAGTCAGATCATAGAAATAGAATACGCCTTTTTCAACATCTCTCTCCTGCTCTATCCTGCTATTCCCCCTTCCTGGACCAGTGATGTATCCCCCTACACATAATTATTACTGTACCTAACACTGTGACCAATGCTGTACTAATTACTGTACCAATGGTTTATCCATTTATGTACGCAATTGTGTACGCAATACTGTACCCAATGCTGTAGCCAATGCTGTATCCAATGCTGTACCGAATCCTGTGCCAAATACTGTAGCCAATGTTGTACGAAACGCTTTACCCAATATTGTATCCAATACTGTACCCAGTACTGTATCTAATACTGCACCCAATGCCCTACACAATGCTATACCCAAAACCCAATGTTGCACCCAATAATGTACCCAATAGTGTACTCAATACTGTACCTAACACTGTACCCAATACTTAACCAAATACTATACCAAATACTGTATCTAATAATGTATTCAATACATTGCACCCTCAAACTATACCTAATCCTCTATCATCTTCCTACAGAAATTTCGCTCTGTACTCAATGTTGTATTCGATACTGTATTCAATGTTGTATCGAACAATGTACTAAATGTTGCACTTAATAGTGTACCCAATATCGTACCCAATACTGTACCTTATGCCGTACCCAATGCTGTACTCAATACTGTGCCCAACACTGTACCTAACACTGTAACCAATAATGCACCCAATGCTGTACTCGATGTTGTACCCAATGCTGAACCCAAAGCTCAACCCAATATTGTACCCAATACTGTACTCAATATTGTATCCAATTTTGTACTCGATGATGTACCCAATGCTGTACCCAATACCGTACCCAATGATGTACCGAATTTTGTACCCAATGCTGTACCCAATACCGTACCCAATGATGTACCGAATTTTGTACCCAATGCTGTACCCAATACTGTACCCAATGCTGTACCCAATGTTGTACCCAATGCTGTACCCAATGCTGTATATCATATTCATAGTAATACAGTGCCCAATGATATACTCAATGATGTACCCAATAGAGTAAACACTACTAAACACTGCACCTAACACTGTACGTAGCCAATACTTAACCAATACTATACCAAATACTCTATTTAATAATGTATCCAGAATATTGCACTCCCAAACGATATCTAATACTATACCATCTTCTTACAGAAATTTCGCGTGTTTCCTCTGAAAGCCCTGTACCCAATACTGTACTCAATACTGTATAAAATAGTGTACTCAATACTGTACCTATCAGTAGCCCCAATAATAATTATACCCAACACTGTACCTAACACTATACCCAATACTTAACCAATATATGTACTATACTAAATAATGTATCTTATGTTTTATCGATCACATTGCACCCACTAACTATACCTCAAACTGTACCATCTTCCTACAGAAATTTCGCGTGTTGCCCCTCAAAGTTATGTACTCAATGCTGCAATCAATACTGTACTCAATACCCAATACTGTAACCAATAGTGTATCCAACACTGTACCAAACACTGTACCTAATACTTAAACAATACTATACCAAACACTGTACCTTATGATGTATACAGTACATTGCACTCCCAAACTATACCTAATACTGTACCGTCTTCCTACAGAAAATTCGCGTGTTGCCCCTCAAAGCTCTGTACTCAATGTCATCTCTCTCTCTCTATCTCTCTCTCCCTCCCCCCCTCCCACCTCTCTATTATCCTCACCATAACACCCCACCAGCTTCTATAGATGTGTTCGAGGTATGCATAATTGATTGCATGTCCGTTCGTGCCAAGAGAGAAAGTAGAGCGTAACTTTCTCACTCTATGGTGGCTGTTATTCCCTCTCCCCTGGACCAGTGAAGTGTCCGTTACACATAATTAGTACTGTACCTAACACTGTAACCAATGCTGTACTAATTACTGTACCAATGGTTTACCCAATTATGTACTCAATGGTGTACTCAAGGATGTACTCAATACTGTAACAAATAATGTACTCAATACTGCACCTAATAGTGTACCCAATCCTGTGGTCGATGATGTACCCACTATTGTACCCAATGCTCTACCTAATGCCATGCCCAATACCGTACCCTATGCAGTATCCAATACTCTACCCAATAATGCACCTTATACTGTACCCAATGCTCTACCCAATGCTCTATCCAATGCTGCACCCAATACTGTAACCAATACGTACCCAAACACTGTAACCAATACTGTACCCAAATACTGTACTCCATGCTATACCCAATGCTGTACCCAATACTGTATCCAACACTGTACCTAACACTACATGTATTACTAATACTTAACCAATACTATACCAAATACTCTATTTAATAATGTATCCAAAATATTGCACTCCCAAACGATACCTAATACTAAACCATCTTCTTACAGAAATTTCGCGTGCTGCCCCCCAAACCCCAGGCAGTTCCAGTTCCAGGAGAGGAATTGCTTCATGAATTTATAATGAGCTGAGGACAGTACCTGATACCAGCATCATAGTTATTGTCTTCCCTGTTGGTTCAAGCCTGGCACCTTGATCTGCTTAAACACAGGTGGGTTAACTTTTATAACAGTAGGAGAGAGAGAGAGAGGGAGAGAGAGAGAGAGAGAGAGAGAGAGAGAGAGATATGTAGAGAAATACCAGCATCATATATATTGTCTTCCCTGTTGGTACAAGCATGGCACCTTGATCTGCTTAAACACAGGTAGGTTAACTTGTATAACAATAGGAGGAGGAGGAGAGAGTGAGTGAGAGAGAGAGAGAGAGAGAGAGAGAGAGAGAGAGATGTAGAGAAATACCAGCATCACAGATATTGTCTTCCCTGTTGGTTCAGGCATGGCACCTTGATCTGCTTAAACACAGGTGGGTTAGCTTTTATAACAATAGGAGAGAGAGAGAGAGAGAGAGAGAGAGCCCCCTCCCCTCCCCCTGTGTCCACGATATAGCCTATACAGTGCTGATGTTCGACGTTAAACCAACTCAACAACAAAACAACAACAACAACAACAGAGAGAGAGAGAGAGAGAGAGAGAGAGAGAGAGACAGAGCGAGACAGAGAGACAGATAGACAGAGAGAGGGGGGGCGACAGGTAGAGAAATACAGAGGTGTGTGTGTGGTGGGGCTTGTTGAGAGAAGGTTATAACTCCAACATCACACTATTAATAGCTTATTGTGGACGGGCCCCGACTACGTCTGACAATTGATGTGCTGCACACACGAACAGAGCGGGATGGGATCCAGACTCCTGTCTCAGCGCAATTAAACTGACACCGACCCAACAGTACGGAGGTGAATCGCCAGGGCTCGAACCGACGTTTTGCTCGGAATCGATGTTCTACTCCAGGGCCACCGCCCCCCTCCCCTCCCCCTGTGTCCACGATATAGCCTATACAGTGCTGATGTTCGACGTTAAACCAACTCAACAACAACAACAACAACAACAACAACAACAACAACAACAACAACAGCGCTCCCCATGTGAGGTGGATACTCTTAAAATTAATGGTTATGCACTAGTCCAGGATCTAGGATATTATCTGGTGACAAAAGGTAAACAGGTTAATATAGAGCAACAGAGCAAGTACAATATAGAAATTTTACAATACTTTTTTTCAAGTTTACCCTCCTTTTGTAGGAAAAAAAATTAATTACACGTATTTACAAAGTCTCTTAAGAAAAACTGAAAACGTAATATTTTTGTATGAAAAAAAAAGAATGCAAAGGTTCGAAAAGTGTATAAAGTAATAATATATGTAATAATAAAGTCTACGAATCTAGTTTCTAGGTTACCACGAAATAGGGACAGTTTTATACTATAAAAAGCTGAACCTATTCCAAGAACTAGATCTAATGGGTGTTTTTTTTCATCATTAAAAACTGGACATTTTCCAAGTTTCACCATTTTGTTTAAGATAAAAATAGCCAATAAGACATGAACAAAACTCTTGAAAGAAAATGTATTCGTTTGATGTAACCAGTGTTGTTTAATTGTTATGTTTATTGATTGAATGAACTTCTAACGAAACCGGAAACTCCATTCCGGTTCTAACGTTGGCCTGGTTTTCCGGTAGTTATTGTGTGGTGTTATTTCCCGCAAGCCACCGACTTTTGGCCGTCAGTGAATGAAGTTATCAGCCATCGATCAATATAATGACAAAATTATTGTTTGCCAGTTTGGCTTGTGGCGGCACGGTGCCTAACGATAATGGGCTCTTTATCACTCGGTACGATAACTGTCATTATTAATGTGAAAACACGTATTAAAATGATAATGATAATTTATGAAGTTTTTTTTTTCTTTTGGGTTATAAATATGTTCCATTTCCTCTTCTTTTTTATCTTATATTTTGTTGTTGTTGTTGTTGTTGTTGTTGTTGTTGTTGTTGTTGTTGTTGTTGTTGTTGTTGTTGTTGTTGTTGGTGGTGGTGGTGGTTGTTATGGTGATGTTAGTGGTTGCTGTGGGTTGTTTTTTTTTTACAATGATGTCTTGTTTTTTCTTTATTATTATAAGTATTGTTTTTACGGTTTTGTTGTTTCACCCAACTTTACCAACTTTTCTATCTTTGGCTATGGTAACACTGAACGAGAGAGGGAAAGAGAGAGAGAGACAGAGGGGTAGAAAGGGGGAAGTGGAGAGAGATGTACAGAGAAACGAAGGCAGTATTCTTTTATACCATACATGTTATTTCAACGTTATCAATCAAGACAGAAAAAGACAAACAGGGTGGGCTAGGTACATGTACCGCCCGGTAGGCTGTAGTGTAGAGAGGAACATGAACCTGGCAAGTGAGAAAAATCGATAACGATTGCACGCCCCCATAGAAAGGGGTGCTCGTAAAAAGATTTTTCATGTTTGTTTTTTTTGTGTTTTTTTTTTTTGAATCGTAAAAGAAAGGGGGAAAACTACTGTGGCGGGTTAGGGTAACTGGGGCGAAATTCGATCTCTTTATTTGGCGACGATAGTGGGGCATGTGAACATGTCAGTGAATAATTAATTTAGCTCTGCATGGCCTACTTAATTATCGTTAGTGCGTTGTATTTTTTTTTATCTAATCTGTCATATTTATTTCCCTCCGTTCTCGTGTTTCTTCGTTTCTCTCAAAATCTCTGTTTCTATCTATATATGTCTATATGTCTGTCTATCTGTCTGTCTCTCCATCTTTCTATCTTTTAAACTCTCGCTCTCAATCTTCCCTTATCCTCACCACCATCACCACCATCATCATTTCTTCGTTTCTCTCTCTCTCTCTCTCTCTCTCTCTCTCTCTCTCTCTCTCTCTCTCTCTCTCTCTCTCTCTCTCTTTTGCTCTATCTCTCTCAATCTTTATATCTCTGATAATCTTTGTTACATATTTTCCCATTCCTTAGTTAGCTTGTTTGTCTGTTTGTTTGTTTTTCATGTTTTGTTTTGCTCGTTTGATAGGTCGGTTTTTTAGTTGGTTGTTCTTTTATTTTTTGTTTGTTGCTGCTCTCTATCTAGATCTGAAACCGTAAGTCGAACGACTACAGTGTAGTAGTTATATACTACCAATAACTGTACTTACGACGCCTAGTAGCTCTTTTTAGCAAAGCCTATGTCAAAAGGAGCAATGGGCAATTCTTAAAACCTCATTGTTTATAATAAAGATAAGCAAAAATAACATAGAAAAAAAAAAACACCCGCCTTAAAAAGTGCGGCGCACAAGACCTCACGACCCCGCACCACGAGTGAACAAAGAACTGCACTGCAAGCACTCAAAGACACGGGGTTAATGAACGCACCAAACTTGGAATCAGATTGGGGTAAAAAGGGTTAAACACATTAATAAAACATAAAACAATGATTCAGGGTAAAATTGAAATACATTGTACAACAAAAAGGATGGATAGATAGATAGATAGATAGATAGAAAGATAGATAGATAGATAGATAGATAGATAGATAGATAGATAGATAGATAGATAGATAGATAGATAGATAGATAGATAGATAGATAGATAGATAGATAGAAAAATAGAAAGATAGATGGGGGTACATGTGTGTACATGATAGAAAAGGTAAGAAATCGAACAAAATGGAAACATGCATGAGGAAGCATCTGTTTGAAAGATGAAGGCGAAAAGAGAGAGAAGAGAGGGATTGGAAGAAAAATAAAAATAGAAAGAAAGATAGTTGCAGATTTATAGAAATAGAGGAAAAGGGAAATGGAAGAGATTGGGTGAAAGCTAGCGTGGTGTTTATAGAGTGAGAGGGAGAATGTGTGAGAGAGAGAGAGGAGGGGAGAGAGAGAGAGAGAGAGAGAGAGAGAGAGAGAGAGAGCGGAAGGGAAAGAAAGAAAGAGAAAGTGGAAGAGATACGCGGAAAAGGAGAGTGTGACACAGAGAAAAACAGACATCCGATAGAGAGAAAGAGTGAGAGAGAGAGAGAGAGAGTGAGAGAGAGAGAGAGAGAGAAAGATAGATAGCTGATAGAGGGAGACACAGATTGACACAAACTAAGAGAAAAGCGCCTAGTAGGCCTAAAGGTCAATTTGACCTGCCCGGACGTGAACCCAGAACCTGACACTGCGCAACAAGCATCACGTGACACGTGCAGCCCTCTGAACCACTTTGGCATTAAAGTCCTCGTTCATCACACACACACAAACACACACACACACACGTACACATACGCACACACACTTGGAGAAAACATTACATGTACTAGTCTACATTATAGCATTCAATTATATATAGATCAATGACTAACCTCACCCCCCTCCTAAATTCCTTACCTCACACATATACAACACATACACACTTACGCCATTAGATTATTGTGAATAAGTGATATCAAATCCGTGAACGCTTACAATAATCATGGCCAATTAACTACAAAAACCATATACAAACAAAACAAAATACATAACAAAAAAGATAAGAAAAAATAAAATATACATGGACGATCCATTAGTCATGACCAATTAATTACAAATTTATAAACAAATAAAAACAGAACAAAAAAAGATATTAAGATAAGAAAAAGAATCGGCAGAACAAGATATCTGGTTCCGGGCTATGTAGGGGGACAGTGCCCGACAAGGATGTCCTTTTGAGTTCATCGCCCCAACATGGCTGCATGGACTGGCAGTGGCAGTGGCAGTAGGTAACTCAACTAAGAACGGCGCAGTGCAGTGGCCTTGAGAATGTCCCACTAGCACTGCTCTAGATAAAATTCAGATCAGCTGCTGCCACAGGCGAAGGTAACAGTCAGTCAAACACCGACACTCACTCACTCACTGCTCTCTCTCTCTCTCTCTCTCTCTCTCTCCATCACTCTCTCTATCTTTCTCTGCCACACACACAGACATTCCGTACAATTGTCAGACGTCTGTCTTAGGGCCCGTCCACAATATGGCATATACAGTGCTGATGTTATACATTGAACCAACTCAACATAGCTTGGTTTAGTCAGTGTCTATTCAATAACAGAGACTCAGATAACAGCACAGTGGCAGTGGCAGTATCAGACGTCAGTCTTGGGGCCCGTCCACAATATAGCCTATGTAGTGCTGATCTTGGACGTTAAACCAGCTCAACTCAACTCAACTCTGGCAGTCAGTATAACTACTACGTCCAGTCATCACTGGTTTGGTACAGTCAGTGACTATTAAGTGTCAGAAAACAGCGCAGTGGCAGTGGCAGTGGCAGTCAGTATAACTAGTACGTCCAGTCATCATTTGCCTGATACAGTCAGTGCCTGTTCAATGTCAGAGACTCATAGAACAGCACAGTTGCAGTGGCAGTGGGAGTGGCAGTGGCAGTCAATATAAATATAACTAGTACATCTAGTCATCATTGGCCTGGTACAGTCAGTGCTTATTCAATGTCATAGACTCATAGAACAGCACAGTGGCAGTCAGTATAAGAACAACTAGTACGTCCAGTCATTATTGGTCTGGTACAGTCAGTACTTATTCAGTGGCACAGACTCAAGAGACTCAACTAAGAACGGGGCAGTGCAGTGGCCTTGAGAGTGTCCCACTAGCACTGCTCTAGATAACAATCAGATCAGCTGCTGCCGGAAGGATGGGGAGAGAGAGAGAGAGGAAGATAGACAGACAGACAGACAGACAGATAGAGAGAAACAGAGACAGGCAGAAAATCAAAGAAATAAAGAGAGACAGGCAGGAAAAGAAGGCCAGAGAAAGAGAGAGATGGGAGACAGAGAGAAAGAAAGAACAAAACAGAGAGAAAGAGACAGAGGAAGGAGACAGACAGAGAGAAAGGGAGAGAGAGGGCTTAGGAGGACAAGAGGTTTCCTGTGCGTCATCACCAGTGAGTGAGTGAGTGTCGGTGTTTGACTGACTGTTACCTTCGCCTGTGGCAGCAGCTGTGAGTGAGTGAGTGTCGGTGTTTGACTGACGGTTACCTTCGCCTGTCTCTCTCTCTTTCTCTCTCTCTCTCACACCCTCTTTTACAAACCACTCTCCTAAGTGATTGGGATATCACAAATTACCAGTGTTGTGACATTTAAGTTACATGTGGTTGTAACATGATCTAGGAACTTAAACACTTAACTCCGGCAGTTGGTGCCTGGCAGTCAGGCATTTGGCACGCTCCTACTACTGTGACCTGGCACCTGGTTGTTGTTGAGTTGTTGAGTTGGTTTAACGTTCAACATCAGCACTATATAGGCTATATTGTGGACGGGCCCCAACACTGACGTCTGACAATTTTATGTGCTGCGACATACGAGATAGGGCGGGTATATCATGCATCTTGTCTCAGCCGGTCACATTAAACTGACACCGACCCAACCAGTAGGGAACGCATCAGCCAGAATTCGAACTCGGGACCTTTTGCGTCGGAAGCCGTTGTTCTACCCCATGGTCACCGCGCCCCGCAATTGGCACGTTCCTCCTAATGTGACTTGGCACCTGGCACGAGGTACTACTACTTGGCACTGGTAATGACCTGACTCTTGAGAGATACCATCAAAAACACCTGGTCATGATTGCATGATTGCATGAGTGTATGAGTGCATGATTGTATATAACTATGCATGCAGAAATTGGAGTTACATGTATCTGCGTTTTACATATTGGTCTTGGATCTGGAAGAGGCAAGAGGCAAAGGGGGAGGGGGCAGGGGCGGGGAAGGGCGTGAAAGGGGGAATTATGGAGAGAGAGAGAAAGAGAAGGGAGGGTCTCACAAACACGGAGAAAGAGAGATAGAGACAGAGAGAGAGACATAGAGAGAGACAGAGAAAGAGACAAAGAGAGACAGTGAGAACGAAAGACACAGAGAGAGAGAGAGCGAAAGACAAAGAGAGAGGCAGTGAGAGAGACAGAGAGAGAGAAAACATATAGAGAGATAGACACATAGAGAAACACAAATCGAAGCCAAAATTTTAAGAATTATACTAAGAATTGTATACATCAGATGGAGAGAAGAGAGAGAGAGAGAGAGAGAGAGAGAAAGGGAGAGAGAGAGTGTGTGAAAGAGAGGGAGAGACGCATAGAAAGAGAATGAAAAAAAAAGAATGAGAGAGCGAGATAGACACACACAAAAAAAACAACAACAGAGAGATAGAGGGAGAGCGGCAATTTAAGTACACCTATGTATAATTTTATTAGATATTCAAAGTGTAATCACTCTTAGAAAGCATTTGATATGAGGTTTAGTTATAATCATGTATAATACGTACCTCGACATTTTCAGATATAGTAACCCAATCCACCATTATGTGTGATCCTATAGTTTGTAATCATGTGATAGACAAAAGTGATAGACAGTTATCACTAGTTTTGAATAAAAACAAAACAGAACAAAAAGAGAAAAAAAAAACAAGGGAAAAAAAAGTAATTGAATATGATGCATTACATTTGGATCTGCGTGACCAGCTTAGTCAGTAGTCATGGTATCCAGCCCTGTTTTGTGTGTACAGCACATAAAATTTTCAGACGTCAGTCTTGGGGCACGTCCACAATATGGCCTATATGGTGCTGATGTTGAACGTTAGACCAACTTAACTCAACTTAATATCTGAATCCGTAAATTTTTTTTTACCCAGGACAGTGTATGAACTCTTCGTCCAAAAAAAATGCCCCTTTTGTTGTTGTTGTTGTTTTTTGTTTTTTTTAAAGATTTTACAAGTGGTACATCTTTGGTCTTCCAGTCGCAAAACCCACAATAGGTTTAAAAAGAATGTTATTTGTCTAATTTCTTCCGTTACTGGTTGATCATAATTATCATCACCCTTGTCTTTGTTGGTCAATTTATGCTGACACTGACCCAACCAACAAAGAACAAAAAGAAATCAAAAAGTCCGTAAAAGGATTCGAAGTTGCACAAACTGATTATAGGCTGCGCGCTCTGCCAACTGAACCACCTCGCCCCCGCTTAATCTGGAAAAATTATAGTCATGAACCCTCTCAAACAAATGGAGTGCAATATGAAGATCATTCTAGTTAGATAAAATAATAGGATCAATGCGAGTTTGTGAGGTAAACACAAAACAAAAACCCACTGGAAACGGAACAAAAATACAATCAAACCCCGAAAAAGTAGGAAAAACAACAACTAAAAAGAAGTATTAACAGACATTAGCGAGATCAGAGTTTATTTGTTGTTGTTGTTTTTTTGTTTGTTTTTTGTTGTTGTTTTTTTTTGTTTGTTTGTTTTTTATTTTTATATTATATCACGTGCTTTAAATTGCACTTCTATCTGTATAAAAATAACCAAACAGTTTATTATTAAACGAGAAGGATAAGGAAAAATAGTGATAATGATAATAACAATAATGACAACATACAAAAACAATAATAAAAATACTACTACTACTACTACTACTACTACTACTACTACTACTACTACTACTACTACTACTACTACTACTACTACTACTACTACT
>RQTK01000435.1:275049-288132 GCA_003991915.1 Elysia chlorotica
ATTATTATTATTATTATTAATAATACTACTATTATTATAGTATTTTTTGTTTGTTTTGTTTCTTAAAGTCTAACGAATTTTCCCGAGAACTTTCAAGGCCAACCATAGAGCACAGTACATGTACTAAATTCCAAAGTCCAAATAATTTCCTTTCGGTTAGCCTTTTCTGGAGACACCGTGACCCAAGCGCAACAGTGTTCTATCACCAACGTATCACTGAAGGACCTAGACCGTTTTGGGTCCTAGGTAGCGGCCCCTTAATTCCGGGAAAACCGTTACATGCCAGGCACGTCACACGTGACCTCATTTATAACGGGCCATGCAGAGTGACCGGCCTTGGACCTGAACCTGGTCAGATTATCAATGGACCTGGCTTTCAATCATTGGGGTTTTTCCCACTTTCGGTATTACATGTGTTTAATTGAGGTTGTTTACAACGTTTAAAGAATGCGACGCAAAATTACTGTATTTTGTTGTTGTCGTTGTTGTTGTTGTTGTTGTTGTTGTTGTTGTTGTTGTTGTTGTTGTTGTTGTTGTTGTTGTTGTTGTTGTTGTTGTTGCACTGACTCCTCTAGTCATCATACTCCGTGGTCCCTCAAGCACTCAGGGTCATGTCAGGGCTACCGTACCCCGCACCGAGTGCCGACTTGTATGTTGTTGTTGTTGTTGTTGTGTTGTTGTTGTTGTTGTTGTTGTTGTTGTTGTTGTTGCTGTTATTGTTGATTTTGGGGTTGTTGTACACACTTCCCCTGAACCTTTTTTCTTGTTTTAATACTCTGAATCTGCTTTTTTTTTAAATTATTTATTTCACTCTTATTTGTTTGTCTTTTTTGAGGAGGGGGGTTGGTTTCTTTGTTGTTGTTTTTTTTTTGTGTTTTTTTTTTTTTTTCAAATTAAGGAAATCCCTGCAGCTACGTTTAAGAAACCAACCGTAACCTTTTAAATCAATTCCATTTGACTGGTTGCGGCATATTATCCCCGTACTGTCTCATAAAATTGTCAAACATTAGTCATGTGGCTCATGCACAATAGAGCTTAAATAGTGCTGACGTTGGATACTAAGCAACACACAAACAAGCAAACCGTTACCTTTTAATTTAAAGTTAATCCGGTTATAATTTTTTTAAAATACTAGCAAACGTTAAAAAAAAACTATTACGGGATAACGAACAAAGAAAGTGAAAAAATACCAAAAAAAAATAAATAGAGAAATGCCTACTATTGGAGTACTACGCAGCCATGTAAGGCCTACTAATAATTTTTGCTCTTTGTCTTATGTTGCACTTGTAAGTAAGACAAGGCCTTCAATAATACGAGTAGTTCTTCCGGAGGCCTCGAACTAAGAGTAATGAAACAAAAATAGATATGCTCTATCTACCTCCCTATGAAATCATTTGTTCTGCCCCAGTTGGGTTGGATTGGTTGCCGCAGCGCCAGCGTTATCAATGCCATTTTGGACGGGTTCCAAATCTAACGTCTAACAAGTTGCCAAAAGAGACAGTGCGGGGATAGCTAGACTCCTGTTCAAGCCAATCGAATTATACTGACACCGACCCAACCGGTCCAAGACGAAATCTGACAAATTTGTTTTTGATCTATCGTGGGTTTGGAACCGGAGACTTTTCGACTGTGACAACACCGCTTTACCACTTGCGCCGGAGGGCACGGTGGTCATGGTGTAGAATATCGACTTCTGACCCAAAAGGTCCGTGGTTCGAGCCTTGACGATTTCGCTCCCTACTGGTTGGGTCGGTGTCAGGTTAATGTGAGACAGCTGAGACAGGAGTCATGGTATCCAGCCCTGTCTCGTGTGTGGCAGCACATAAAATTGTCAGACATCAGTCTTGGGGCCCTTCAACAATATAGCCTATATAGTGCTGATGTTGGACGTTAAAACACGTATAAAAACAAAAACAAAAAAGCAAATTTTTGCAGCATTATCATAATCTAGGTCTATTATAATAATTGATACATACAAATTTGCTTTTAGCCTCATAGAAGTATGGATCAAATAGGAATTTTTTTAGTTTGTTTATTTAAGGCGATTCAACAATCTTCAGTCGCCTTTCAAGAAGGAAGCAGGCACCTTAATTATTCAAGCCATAATACGCAACATCCTCTTCGCCGTAAAAAAAACCTTCCACTATTTCACACTCTCTGATGTTACTATGGTACGGTACCAGCAATGTTAGTGTTGAATCACTAGTCACTGACAACGCTTGACTTAAGGTCAACACACACAGTCACACACGGTCACACAGTCACATAGCAGCAGTAACAATGATCGTAGTAGGAGGATCTGCGACCTTTGTACTGGCATTCCACGCATTCCTGATTACACTGACTGTGACATTCAAATAGGGCGCGCGCCTTGTGTGTGTGTGTGTGTGTGTGAGAGAGAGAAAGAGAGACAGAGAAAGATAGAGAGAGAGAGAAAGAGAGTGGGTGTGTGAGTGTGTGTGCCGCGTTTGAGGAGGTGGAGGGGTTGTTGGCTTCTGTATCTTCACAACATTACTGGTCGCCACATAAGGACTCTCTCTCTCTCTCTCTCTGTCTCTCTCTCTCTCTCTCTCTCTCTCTCTCTCTCTCTCTCTCTTTAACGTACTTTTTTTACATGGATTATAGATACTCATAATAATAATAATAATAATAATAATAATAATAATAATAATAATAATAATAATAATGTATTTTCGTCTTCTAAACTGAGACACAAGACTACTCTGACTTGCCTAAAAACTGCCCCTAAAAATCGGTTACTAAAATTCGTCTCCTAAGCTTTGAATAAACAGCTATTTCCTCAGCACTGTTTCGCCCACTGAGGCCTCTAGTCATCGTACTCCGTGGTCCTTCAAGCACTCAGGGTCATGTCAGGGCTACCGTACCCTCGCACCGAGTGCCGACTGCGTGGGTGTTACATTCTATGGTGTCCATGTAAAGTACCGTAGGTAGGTACTTAAGGGCTTTTCTTTGTGTAGGTACGGGCATACAGGTCAAGGTATTTTGTACTGGCTTGTAGTCGTAGGTACTGGAAGATCAAGAGTTGGGTTGAGTAGGTTGCTTAAGTTCAGTATCGGGACCTGATAGACTATTATTGTGGACGGGTCTGAAGACTGATGTCCAACAATTTAACTTGATAGGCCTACTATAAAGGCAGTTGGGCCTACGGTGATACCTGAACTCTTTTGTCTCAACAGGTCACATTATACTGACATGTACCCAACTAGTAGGTAACGAAATGGAACAAATACATTTTAACCGATGAGTTGAGTTGGTTTAACGTCCAACTCCAGCACTGTGTAGGAACGTTTTAACCGATAATGGGTTTCGAACTTGGGACCTCCCAGTTAGAATACGTATACCCTACCACTTACGCCAGTCCCAACCTTCCCCCCTCCCCCGGCGTTAGCTCGTCTTAAAGGGGGGAGCGGTGGCCCTAGGGTAGAACATCGGCTTCCGACACAAAAGGTCCATGCTTCAAGCCCTGGCGATTGCGCTCCCTACTGGTTGGGTCAGTGTCAGTTTAATGTGATCGGCTGAGACAGGAGTCATGGAATCCCCGACCTGTCTCTTGTGTGGCAGCACATAAAATTGTCAGATGTCAGTCATGGGGGTCCGTCCACAATAAAGCTTATATAGTGCTGGTGTTGGACGTTGAACCAAATTAACTCAGCTTCCCTAAATGTCTAGTAGCTGTATCGTACCTCTAACCTCCTGCTTTGTCTCTGAGAGGCAGCATTTAAAATAACAGTTATTGCCAAACGTTAGAACGTTAGTCTCAGAATTTGCCCTTGATACAACCATAATCTTTAATATCAGTGCCTCTCAGCGGTAGCTTTCATTCATTCTTATTCATATGACAAGAACAAAAAAATATACATATATATGTAAATACAGAGAGGGTGGGTTCGGGTTCCAGGGACTGTGCAGGTGAAATTAGAGACCTAGCGATAACGGGGTTCAAACCAAAAACTAAGACAATGAGATTGGAAATATGCACCGGCGTCCAATGTTAGAGACGTATGGTGCCACTGAATGATGCATAAAGTTTGTGATACGTCATGCGTTCTCGACCTTTAGATCACAAAGCCTGTATTATACTGAAACCCAAAAACTATAAATTAGTAACTGTATAGTTATGTTCGAAACTTAATAAATGTCCCAAATACTTGGCTCGAGCTGGGTAAGTCCTGAAGACAAGGGCCCAACGCTCTACCACTCGAGCCCACTCCCCGCCTTAGCAGTAACCACTAACCAGCTTTCTGATTATACCATTTCAGATTCCATGTCACTCGGATGAACAAAGCCGTGACTAACGAGCAAGCTTGTTCATCCAACACTAAACGATGTGAACGTATATTATTTTTAAGTTCCGGTGTATGAAAAACTGCGTTTTACTTTAGGCGTTGAGTTGCGTTGAGTTGGTTTTAACGTCCAACATCAGCACTGTATAGGCTATATTATGGACGGGCCCCAAGACGGACGTCTAACAATTGTATATGCTGCCACACACGAGACAGGGAGATACCATGACTCCTATCTCAGCCGGTCAAATTATACTGACACCGACCCAACCAGTAGGGAATCCAACCGCCAGGATTCGAACTCGGGACCTTTTGCTTCAGAAGCCGATGTTCTACCCCTGGGCCACCGCTTTGGCGTAAAGGATCCCCCAGGGGAACCGAGATGAACCGAGAACCGAGCACCAAACCTCAGCTCTATACGCTATATTGTGGACAAGTCCCAAGACTAACGTCAGACAATTTTTAAGTGCTGCCACACAAAGACAATGAGGGGATACTTTGGCTCCTGTCTCAGTCGATCAGATTATACTGACAGCGACCCAAGCAATAGGGGACAAAATAGAACAAATACATTTATTATGACCAATCATGGGTTTCGAACCATTGACCTCCCGATTGGGAAACCAGAACAGACAGACAGAGATAGAGAACATAATTGCGTTGTGCCTCCTACGATTTAAGTCCTTTGCGAAATGGAACCTTGTGAGTTCATTCAATCCAATAGTAAAATAGTTTAAATGTCGCTTAACCCTTTTTACAATTACACTGTATTCATTATTTAAAAAAACCAGATTTCTGACTGTCTTATTGGTTTTTTTTGTTGCTTAGCACCAAACGTTAACATGGTATGCTATATTGTTGACGAGTCCTAAGACTAACGTCTGACAATTTTAAGTATGGTCACATAGAGACAGTGAGTTCCATGACTCCTGTCCCAGTCGGTAGGTCATATTGACACCGACCCAACCAGTAGGGACGAAATTGGATAAACACATTTATGACCAATCGTGTGTTTCGAACCTCACTCCTAATATTTAACTGTTTCTTTAAAAACACCGAAGGTGAAAAAAAGTGTGCATTGATCTAGTAAAGTACGGAACATGTTGGATATTTCGTTCTTTGGTGCTACTTTTACTTTTACCTTTACCAGTTTGGCCGACTTTTTTGGACATGAAGTGATATTTTTGTCTTTAATCAGCCGAAAACTGCAAAATAAAATTTTGTGATGAAATGAGGGTGCTTTTTTTCGGAAAGAGGCAACAGAACCAAAAAAAAACTAAACAACAACAACAACAACAACAATAACAACCATATAGCATAATTTAAAGCAACTTTTAAGTTGTTTTAATTTTTGACAAAAAATCTCACAACTGACACATATGTATCAACAATGAATTATTACAATTTAATGCATTTTTTTCATTCTATAGAACAATACTTTAATTTAATAACATTCATTTTGGTCCAAGCATAACAACACAACAACAGCAACAACAAGAACATCAAACCAAAAAGAAAAAAAGAATAATTTCAGATATCTTCACTCACAACTGACACATGTATCAACAATGGATCATCGCGATGTAATGTATTTCTCATTCTATAGATAAATACTTTAACTGAATAACATTCATTTTGGTCCAAGCATATGAACGTTATAATCACCATTATCTCCTTTAAAAATAAAACATAATTATAGTTGCCCTGTGCCTTATCTTGCTTTCAAGGTGTTCCAACATATTTCCAACCAACATTTTTAATGGTCGCATTTTGCCATAAATATCTCTCCACTGGGCACTTTTGTCATGGACCACCCTGTCTCTCTTGGTTGCTTTTGTCTTCTTTTCATACTTTCATACAACCAACGTCCCCCAAGGCCTCTTTGAGAAACCAAGGTGACAAACCTGAAGCTACACACTGCGAAGCTTCATAACGATCTTTTCCATAGCCCATACCTGTGTGTCCTTTGCCTCAGTCACTTCTACATTTCTCTTTGTTTCTTTCTCTGTAACATTCTGTTTCTCTATTCTCGACCTTTACACACTTCGTTTACAATAATGATCATAATAATAATCTCTCGAAACCTTGACGGTCTCAGTATCTCTCTCTCTCTCTCTCTCTCTCTCTCTCTCTCTCTCTCTCTCTCTCTCTCTCTCTCTCTCTCTCTCTCTCTCTCTCTCTCTCTCTCCCTGACTTGTTTTTGCCAAAGTTAGAAACCGCAGTCTTTGTCTGCCGGACCCCCCTGTAAAAATGACTAAAACCTCCTTCGGCAGCAAACCTGACTTCTTCCAAACCAACACCTCATCGCGAAGGGAGCGCTAGCGGGGAATCGTCTCAAACTCAACGTCTCCTAAGTCCCGAAGACCCCCAACAACAACAGCTGCTGCGCACCACAATCCGGCGCGAAACCCCGAGAGCGCTGCGTGCCGGGGCGTGCTAGGGCGTGCTGTGTGCGCCAGCCAAATCTGACCAAACAGCGGCCAAGTTTTTGCGGTCTGGCCTCCTGATCAGCCACGCTGGCATGCTGTTGAGCTTGACTCGAAATCGAGGCCGGTGAAAGACTAAAAGCCTGAACTGAAGGCTGAAGCTACACGGGGCCGGTTGTAGATCGAGTCTCGGGCATTCTCGGCATTTCTCGCGGGCATTCTCGGCATTTCTCGCGAAGTTTCGCTAACTTCAACGATAAGAGACCGAAAAAATGATGGTATTTAGGTAATGTACTTTTATTTCTATTATTTCACAGACGTTTGTCGATTTTGGGTGAAGTTTGTTTTCGGAGTATGTAGATACTGTAGAGAAAAAAAATAACAACAAAGCCACAAAAATGGGCTGGGTGTATCTCTCTCATTGCTTTTTATTTTTTAAATTCTCTTTCTTTTTATTAGCATTCCAAACTGTACATCTCATTAAGTCAGGAAAAATTAATGAAATAATAAAAAATTGTAACAGATGGATGAAAAAAGAGACAAGTTGAACATATTTTTAACCTCAAATGACGCTTCTGGAATGCATTCTTTAAATGTTTTGGGAACTAGGAAAGACCTGGAACCTTTTTTTTTTCCTTTGGTGCCTTTGTATTTTATTCATTGTATTTTAATGCTGATAATTTGCTATATCTCTTTCCTCACGAATTCTCATACTATTTTTCCCAATTAATATTTGGTGGCTTATTTAAAATTTTTTTTAATTATATTTACTTAATTTTTTTCTGTTTAATTTCCCTTTTTAACCGCGATGGGTTTTTATAATAGATACATAAATAGGTGAAAAGAGAAAAAGAAAGCGGGAAAGCTAGAGGGGAAAAGGGGGAATTTGAGTGAAAAGGGGGAGGCGGGAAGCAAGCGAAGAGAAAGACACTCTATCAATGAAAAATAAAACAGAACAAACAAATAATAACTAAATGAAAACGCAAAAAAAAAAACCCAAACAAGTTTGTCATGTATTCGTTGTATTTGCCGCTGATTTGTGAATAGTCCACTCAATTTGGGGGAGGGGGGGGGGGGGGGGGGGGGGGGGAGAAAAATGAAAGCAAAAAAAAAGAAACAAAAAACAAAACAAAACAGAAATACCTGCAAAATTATCATAATGCATTGGATTGGTCTCTGATTGGTTGTAAGTCCACATACTCCGTATACTGCGCATGTGCACAACCAACAAACACCCACCCTCCCTCTCGAGTATTATTTGTCTTGCTATGCTGCGATCATGGTATGGTAGTATAGAATCAAGGATCATTTGATGTTGTAGTTACTCAAACCGCTGCTGCTGTTGCCGATGCTGTTGTTGTCGTGGTCACTGTTTATGACGCGCGATGAAGCTGAGGAAGGAAAGGTGAGGGGGCGGAGGGTGTATGTGGATGTGGATGTTGGTGGAAGAGGGCGGGGGAGATGGGGGAGGGGCAAAGAGGAGGATGTGTGAATTAGGGATGGGTGTCTATGAATGAAACACGGTTGTTTGAGCGTGTTTAAAGGGAAAAACACAACCTGTGTTTCTACCATAAACCAGATACTGTATGGAAAAGTAACTTGGGGTAATATTTTTTTTCTGAAGTTACATTCTCCGTAAAGTCATTGTGACCTTTTTAAGTTGATGAATTGAGTGAATGCATTGCCATTTTCAATTAATATTGCGTTCACTATCTCAGCCTCACTTTGTTGTGTTATGGAGAGTGTACAGTCTTTTTAGGGCAAGGTGGCGGATCGGAATTCACTGGGTTACGTGTCCCCTAAGTCAGTCTGAGACTGCTTAAAACTAAAAGTTTTTCGTTTATCGTTTTATTCGTTGAATTCATGTATTTGCCATTCATTCAAAAACATTATATCTAAAATGGATCTGGACTTCTAGATACTAACATTTTATTGTATTGACATCATTGCAGTGACGATTTAGAGCCCACAAAAGGGAAAAAACTTTTTTGACACATCGGATAATGCAAGAAAGGCAACTCTTAAACAAAAGTAAAGTGTGCAAGATGGCGGCCATTGCTGGGATTTCCCTCTGAGCTCTTTGAGAAGTTGGATGTGTTGGGAAAACTTCGATTAGAGAGTATCGTAAGTAGATCTAGATCTAGATTTAGACTTAGACAAAACACATTATGAAAAACACTTTCACCTAAAGCCCATCACTTTAGTGTATAGTGTCCTATATCATTTCTAAAATACACTGAATATTTAGTGTCTTAGAAATGAGATAGAACTATTGTCGATGTACAACTTAGATGACGTGTTGTTATGTCTACAACACAGAATGTGGATACAGTCAATTACTTATGTTTGAGGTATATTATTTAAATTTGAAGGAGTCTAAATCATATTGAAATTATATATACCTTACATAAACACAATAAGACTTACTTGCATTGTTCATAGCATCCCATGTAACTTTGATCTGGAAACGACTTTACTTGATAATCTTAAGAGAGAAGTTGTTAGTAACTGCTAATTTCTCCATTTGAAACCACGGAAGAACATTGAGAGAGAAATATGATTTCGATTTCATCCTTTCAAAATATTATCCTTCCTATGAATATGGTTTACTGGGGCAGCAAAATCCTGGTAAAAATGTTCCCATTGTTTTATAAGGATTTTTCCATCAAGAGTAAAAAAAAAGGGCTATTTAAGATCAACACCCAAACAGACTATTCCCATACTTTAATAATAATAATAATAATAATAATAATAATATAATAATAGGCCACAATTATAGAGCATTCTTTAATGAAATTATCTTTAGATTTCATGTTATTGGTTTTTAGTGGCTTTTTTATGTATTTATTTTGTTTTTTTTTTTCTCCTGTTAATTGCTTTGAGCAGGTTAATATGAACTTTGTATATCTTACTTTAGAACATTAATTTCAGACTTCCTAAAGTTTGTTTTTTTTATCCGTCAACGTCCCTTGTCAATATTACAATATCAAGGTTAGTGCTCTGCTTGCAATGTTAAATAAATTTAGAAAAGCATAAGAACACAAAAACATACCTATAACTGTTAAAATATACCACTCAGAAGCACGCACCCCCCAAAAAAACTCCCAAAAAACAACAACAACATCATCAACAACAACAACAACAACAACAAACTAACAAGTAGATAAATAAATAAAGAAAAATAACATACACAAAAAACACAAAACATAAAACAAAACAAAAACAACAAACAGAAGCACAACAGACAAAAACCAAAATGCCAACAAAGACAAAAGTTAAAAAAAAGACAAAATGAAAATAATAGGATACATTAAAAAGTTTAATTATTCAATTTAGACAATAATGTGTTGTTGACAAAGTAGACATTATTAATTTTTCAAGTTTGAGGTTAACAGTCTCACACTATATCGACAATCTTCATTAAAAAATCTGTCATTGATCGAATTGCAAATTAAAGTAAAAAAAATGCGTAGTTTCACCTCTCAGTCTGTACTTGATTACCCCGAACCGTTATTACAATTAATAATTAGTTTGATCTTTAAAAGCAAATAAGTAAGTGTGAAAAAGTGTGATGATTAATTAATATGTTATAGACTGGTTGATCTAGAATTTTCCTAGTGTATAATGGTGAAAATTAAAAGCACCAACTATGGCAAGAGATACCTAGGTGTGAAAAGCTAAACTGTTAGGACATAACTCAGCGGTGATGATCGCAGGTGATAAAAAGAGACGTCGTTTGAGATGATCTAGATACTCAGCAACTCAACTACAACTGTGCACTCATAAATCGGACTTGTAAAAGGAAATAATAAACTATTCGGTCAGTTTTTAACCATACTTTGGATTTCACATCGCACCAACAACAAAAAAGCCATAAAAGTACCGGCAGCAGAATCGCCCTTGTTATCTATTGAGTCTCCGTCATTCTAACACAAAAATTGGAGGGGGAGGGGGGGCGCGGTAGTCCTGGGGTAGAACATCGGATTTTGACCCAAAAGGTCCAATTTGGAGCCTTGGCAATTTCGCTCCCTACTTTTTGGGTCGGTGTCAGTTTAATGTGATCAGCAGGAGTATCCCCGCCATGTCTCGTGTGTGACAGCACAAAAAAAAATTGTCAGACATCAGTCTTGGGGTTAGTTCACAATATAACCTATATAGTGCTGATGTTGGACGTTTAACCAACTCAAATCAACTAGCACATCATCATTGCGCACCAAAATCCACCCTTCTTGAACGAGCTTGGAATGGAGAAAATATGAACGTCTCTTCGTGATAATACAATCATGTAGATCTAGATCAACTGTTTTTCGGGATTTCAAGAAAGTTTAAATTTAGCAACATTTAGCTCTCAACTTGTCATAGAATGATATACTGGTAATCTTGAAGAAAACAAAACAAAATGCATAATTTATTTTAATTAAATTAAAAATAATAATTATTAACAAAAAACAAACAAAAAAAGAAAACTCACGCATTTACGTATAATCTAGATATCTTGGGAATTCCCGTTCTTTTCATTTCGAATCGTTCAAGTTCTCGAGGTTTCTGACGTCACTCCGAAGGTTGCGCTTACAAGTTCATCACGTTTCAGTAAACGTTTTATGCAGACTCTTCACCTTAAGAGCGTAGCTAATTCTATAAATAGAGTATTCGGTATAGTGTTGAGTAATGAGGAGTGGGGGAATTGCATAGAGGCATCTGGAAGTCCTCAACTCCTGGAGTTGACGAGCGAAAGAGCGATAGCCCAGAGAGATAGTGTGGACACATCGCAAGGTGATGGGGTGAGAGAGAGAGAGAGAGAGAGAGAGAGAGAGAGATAGAGAGAGAGAGACAGAGACAGAGACAGAGACAAAGATAGATGATAGAGTTAAAAAAAACTTAACAATCCCGTAGGGGATGGTTGGGTCGCTGTCCGTCTAATGTGGCCGGATGAGAGGGGACCCGTCTACAATATAGTCTATATAGTGCTGACGTTGGGCGTTAAACCAACTCAACTCAACTCACAAAGGGGAGGGATACAGAAGCCAATACATAAAAATGAGGATAGAGAGAGGGAAAGAGAAAGAGAGAGAGAGAGAGAGAGAGAGAAAGAAAGAGAGAGAGAGAGAGAGAGAGAGAGAGAGCGAGAGAGAGAGAGATATTTAGAGAGAGAGACAGCAAGATGAACGAAAACAAACAGAGCGATGGAGAAAGAAAGAGAAATAGAGAGATAGAGAGAGAGATACAGAAAGCACAAAAAAACAGAAAGAGATGTGGAGAGGGAGAGGGCAAGAGCAGAGGGATGGAAATATACAAATGTAGAATGAAGGAAAGGGAGAAAGAAATATGTAGAGATCGAGAGAGAAAAAGATAATAATCATAGAGAGCTGAAGAGCAGTGAAGGTAAAAAGAGTGGTGTGAAATAATGTACGTTTCCATAAGCCAAATAGACAAGAGAAACACATTACAAAAAAACAACTTTTTTTTAAAAACATCGCGTTCGTAGTTGGTGTTGGTGATAATAAATTGCATTAATATCAGGCTAATATTTGAAACTCTTTTCATGTATATATTTTTGTTGGTTGTTGTTTTTGTTTGGTTTTTTTTAGTCGCCGTTGTGTGGGGTTGTTTGTAAAACTTACCAATGGCTGACGTTTGAAGTCAAGCAACACGTGATAATTGTCAGGCGTAAGTCTTGGGGCCTGTCCACAAAATAGCCGACTAACGTTAAACGTTAAGCAACATAATTATATTATAAATTGTGAGGCGTAATTCTTGGCGCTCATCCACAATACATCATCGATTGCAGCCTATATAGTCCTGACGTTTGACTTAAACACCATATCAAACTGGCTGTTGTTTAGCCTCCGTTAGGCATGGCGGGATAGATCAACAGGTGATGATGTCTCAGGAAGTCTTGACCACCGGCCGGCGTTGGCGATCGATCCCGGCAAACGGAAGTCTGACTTGTCCATGCAATCACTGCGCATGCCCAGTGCCTATATGACACGAAAGCATCTGCGCAGGTGGTCTTATTGTGATGTGGAGTTGGTGGGAGTTGGAGGGTGTGGGTGGGTAGGGGATGTTGTTTTGGAGTCGTTTCTGGACGGACGGAAGATGATAATGTGCCAGGTGAAACAGATCAGGTCTTGCCGGAAGATGTATACACCTGTCTGTGGCACGACCTGTTGAATGACTCGATAGTCACACTGTCAGGATGACAGGTTTAGTTGTTGTTGTTGTTGTTGTTATTGTTGTTGTTGTTGTTGCTGCTGTTGTTGTTGTTGTTGTTGTTGTTGTTGTTAAGTTGGTTTAACGTCCAACATCAACACTATATAGGCCATATTGTGGACGGGCCCCATGACTAACGTCTG
>RQTK01000435.1:321007-339917 GCA_003991915.1 Elysia chlorotica
CCCCCCCCCCCCCAAAAAAAAAAACCCACCCACACACATACGCACGTCCCTCTCCATTGAAGTGCAGAATATGGGGATCTACAGGAACGGATTTTGCGCCTTTATGAGCACTAGTCTAGTCGGATCGGTTTTGATGGGGATTAATGTATGGTCGTTGTGGGATTAGGGTTGTGGGATTAGAGTCCCGGGATTATAGGATTAACCTGTGGTCGAGCGGGCCGAAAGTGGTTTGTTTGTGATAGAAGATTGCACCTTGATCGTAAGCAAGTGCGTGTGTGTGTGAGAGAGAGAGAGAGGGAGAAAGATAGAGAGAGAGAGAAAGATAGAGGGACAGAGAGAGAGAGAACGAAAGATCTAGAGAGGGGAAGAAAGAGAAAAAGAAAGAGACAGAGAGACACTGAGAGAGAACGAAAGATAGAGAGAGAAGGGAAGGGAGGGAGAGAGAAAGAGATAGAGAGAAAAAAAGAGGGTATACAGAGAGAGACAGAGAAAAAAGAAGGAGAGAGAGAGAGATCTGCTCTCCTACATAGAAACTAGGACAGGAAAAAAGGGGGAGGGGGCGTACTTCCGGCTCACTGACTTCTGCCTGCATCTCCTGAACCGGAAGAATTGTGTGGTCAGTTTGATGGTCAGTTGGTCTGCTGCCAGAACAGAGTAGGCGCCTTGCGATAACTTAGCTCCTAGTGAAAACCGAGACGATATGTAAGTGAATAGACCCATTATCCCGGCTTTAAATTGTAGTGATAGTCAAGACTTACTAAGCCAATTAGCGTTAGATCTGGAATTTTATTTTTTTTTTTAGGTATTTTTCCACAGTGGTAGAGGCAGGCTTTTTTATGAAAATGGCCGAACAATGATTGCACTTTGTGGGATTAGAACCTTCGATTTATAGATGCATCGGCACCAAGTCGCCTTGCCACTTAAAGCGAGTATGGTTATATGGTTATACCACTAGACCACTACGCTCCTTACTTCTACCTCTCCTAAAATCTAAGCCAGTTAGCGGTCATAAACCATCCATGTCTAACGGGCGTGATTATGTCATCGATATTTTCGTGTGGATCGCTAAGTCTTGAATAGTCTAGGAGGGCGCTAAGGTCACCTAGAGTTTATTTAAGTCTAATCTTCAGGATCCCGGACCACCAAAAGGTGAATCGGTGTACTTTTTTTCTTTTTGCTGATGTAGAAGAAAATAAATTAGACTGTACATCTAGGTGTGGGATCCAGGTTTTACTATGTATTTCAAAAATCTTTCATATTTCTTTCAAAGATAAAGAGATATTTTGATCTTCAACTTTTTTAATTAGGAAAAGAAAAAAAGGTAACTTAGTTGCCGCTTTTCAAATAACAATGGTGACGTAAATTGTTTGGGAAAGTGAAGAGAAATAAGAATAATTATATGGAGGAAAAAAAAGAAAAAAGAGAGAGCAAGAGAGAGAGAGAGAGAGAGAGAGAGAGAGAGAGAGAGAGAAAGAGAGAGAGAGAAAGAGAATGAGACAGAAGTATATACCTTAACCACATAATACATACAACAGCGAGAACCATTATCTTAATATAGCTTCTTTTTTTTAATCAAAGATACCAAGTTCATATTGATTTGTTTTGTTTTTTTTAATATGTAAACAAAAATGATACATATAGAAAAAATCTAATTTTTTAAATAATTCTGACTGCGCATCAAATTCTTAACAAACGCAAGGATCGGGAAGTTAAAGAAATTATTTTGTATAATTATGTGAGTGTTTTTACTTTGTTTCGTTTTTCAATGCACAATGTCTCATCGTGTAGGCTTGATAATCTACGGTTTAACCTAGGCCATTATATACTATAAGGCGGCAACCTTGTACACCCAATTGCCAACGCCTACTCCATACTTCAATAAGGTGGTGCCCCTGTTTTGTCTTTTGTACAAATTTTATCATGGAGACGAATTGGCGTAGGCGATAGAGCGTGGGTTTTACAATCAGGAGGTCCACTGTTTGAACCCCTCGATCGGACAGACGATTTGTTTGTTGTTTTTTTTGCGACTTCGTTCCCCACTGGTTGGGTCGGTGTCAGCTTATTAGTAAATTGAATTGGAATTCTTTCTTTAGTATTAAATGCCATTGGGGCAAATTACAAAACAGCGTTACAGTTTTAACAAATACATTATATTCTGAACATTTTAAAGATAAACATACTAAAGATGTAAGGAAAATGAGTAACTTCTGGGTAAAGCGTTTTCTAAAATACTGTACAAACTTTCAAGTCAACAAGCTTAAATGGTTTGTAAAAGATTGAAAATGTAATAAATTTATTGTTACCGACTGAGACAAGAGCCCTAGTATCGCTGCCACTGTCTCTGGTGTGGCCGCGTGTAAAATTTGTCAGACTGTAGCCTTGGCACTCATTTACGATATAGCTTTGCTGCTAGTGACGTTGGACATTAAGTGGGAGACTCACGCAATTACTAAATGATATCAGTGGATAAACTGTGTTCTAAGACACTTCAATTGGCCCAAAGCAAACTAAATGCAACGTTTGATATTTTTTTTTAATTATAGAAAAAAAAGACTGAAATCTAGGAAGGATCGTGCTGCCTTCTTTGCTGATTTTGTTGTTGTTGTTGTTGTTGTTGTTGTTGCTGCGCTTTCCCCACTTTTCATAATCGTTTTTAACCTTACTTTGGATGTGAGGGAAAAAAACAAAAGATAACTGTGTCTGTCTTTGATATTTTGTTATTGTTGTTTTTTTGTTTTTTGTTTTTTTCCAACACGGTTACCTTTTCCTATTTACTACTATAACACAGCTGACAGACAACATGAAGAAAATACAGATTTAGACCTTTATCCACAACTAGTCCATGGGTTATCAGGAAAGCAAAAAGGAACTGCCTAAAAATAGATAGATACATTTTGTGCTCCTATTTTGCGCCCCGACCTAATTGTTTTGCTCTTGCGTGATACGTCATGCTGTGACCTTTGACGTCATAAGGTCACTCGAAAATTTGGCAGCGCTTGCGCAACAGCTTTGAATGTGATTTCGATAGTCTTTTCTCGAGATTTGTTGAGAAAGAACAATGTTTTTTGTTGATTTTTGTTCGATAAATTATTCTGTTCGTAATTCCATGTAACAAAAGGTCGGCCCTAGCCAAAAGAGTCTTCTTCCCGACCGAAACGGCCCAACGAATTTGGCAGCAAAACATCATGACCTCGACTTTGCCCGAGTCGAGACATAAACAACTTAACCTGATTCCTCACAAGCTCCGCCCCTAATCCCATGACGATAGATCTTAAAATAGCATCAGCACTGAGTTTCATTCATAACTGGAAGCACGCGTAGTGTAGTAACGCCGTAGCGTAAAACAACAACCCCTCTGCGCATTCGCGAGTCGCAGGCGTGAGAGAGTTGGCCACAAAACTGCGCGAACAAACACGTCCGTTCAGCGAGAAACCTTCTTTAACCTCTGTACGGTGCAGGAGAAAAACTGTGCGAGGTTGCGCACCGCCAACCCCGCTAGCTCCCACTTTTGGTGCGCAAGCTACACGTCTTGTTCTCATCGTTCATTCTTATTGGACTACAAGAGGCGGTGAACTTTCAGATCTGCTTCACTTCGCTTGCCTACTTGTTGATGTGCAACATCATCTTGCTAAATCTAGCCACTACTTTTTTAACTCTCAATCTAGACATCAGAAAGTCTAGTGATCTTTTTGTGTTGTAGACCTTCAAGGATTTGATTACAAGTTTATTTCTCACCAACGCGAGTGTGGAATGGCTCAAGTTTTACGGCCAAGTAACATACCCAACATATCGACAAACGGGACAATCGACGACCAGATTGTACCCGATTTGTTCTTTCAAGTTCAACCGGATCAGACACATCATGTAAGTCATTTGATAGCCTTAATGATATATTTCTTCCGATAAAAAATGTCGGCAATTTTAAGCTTTGATTCAAATGTTTGGATCGCAAATTTGTCTAGATTTAGATATAGATCTAGATTTTAGGCTTATATATCTAATCTAGATCTAGAATCTAAATTTATAGTTATGTTTACAAAATAAGAGTCTTGGAATCTTAATCTATAATGTTATTATTTTTCCTCTTTTTGCCCGCTGAATAGTTTGAATGCGAATCTTCATCATAACTCGTAGACTATCAACAATCATTGAGATGAAATTTGTAGAATTTGACCCGCAATGCACTGAACACGGATTGTTCTGGCATGCAGCAAAGATCAACTCATTTCTCTTCAGAAACTGACTTTTTTTTTTTTAACCTGAAATTCTAAGCATGTCAACCCGGATACAACACACTGCATTCAAACTGTTAACTCATTCTGATTAATCCAAAACTTGTGCGGCATGAGTTTCTCCAATCCTGATTGCCGATTATCCAAACTTGCCGTTAATTGAACGTTTACACTCGTTGGCTGGCTGCCCAGTCGTGAGGGTCCGAGGACGGGGAAAACCCAGCACTCGGGGCCTGTTTTTCTGGACGTATCGATCATTCTCACATACACAAACACACACACACACACATTGGGACGAGGGTAGCGCGAGGGTCACCCGCAGCGGTTCTCAGGTTTACCCAATACCAGGGGCCCTTTCGGGTTGTTGCAAAATTAATGTTCACCTGAAATTAGAAATCTCCTACTTCTGATCTAGCGGAGTCGCTAATTTCTGCTGAGTCGTTAGACACGTAACCGGTCGACCGGGCATAAGCTTATTTGTTCATTTCATGCAGCTGCGCATGGAATGTTCTAATCAAACAAGATCTAGATCTAGATCTAAGCAGGGGCTGTGTAATACTACCAGAGCCTAGATTTAGGTCTAGGTCTACATTACTGTGACCGTAAGACTAGCAAGATCTAAGAGTCTACTTGGCCTGTTTTATCTTCATCTGTCCAAGCTCTTATCTTCTGCTCTTACATGCACAAGCCTCGCTTGAGACTCTCGTCAGTTTCAACGTATTGCATCATTTTTTACTTAGATGTGGAGTCGTTAATGCAAACATTTAAAGTTGTTTTCAACCCGTATGTATTAATAAAAGGATGTTTAAAATTGTTGATCTTATCCAATCTAATTTCAAGCTTGATCTACACAGTATTTTACATAAATATAGATAATAATTCAATATGTCAACATGGTTTTTATCTTTTCTACCTTCCTAGAGGTCTGGTTCAAAGCTAGAGTTTAAAGAAACCCATTGTCTTGTATTGTCCTCTTTACAACTATTGATAACATCCCATACAAATTAATATTCTTTTACACGGTTTTGTATTTTTTTCTAAATCCTGTTTTAAGGTTTACTGGTACATTAAATCTTTAATTATATTAATTGCACATTTTTAATGGCAGTGTTGTAAAGAGAATAATAAAAAAAAAAAAGTAAAACTAGTACTTTATACCACACCAGCATCTGATCTATCATGACATACGGGGCGACTTATACTTTTTGTCTCAACTATTATATAAACTTCGCAGTTAGTGCTATCACATCCATATATAAACCGTAATAACTGGGGATCCTTTTTTGCAGCATCAATAGATCTAGTTCATTAAAAAAAAAATTCGGGGTAATTGTCTACGTGTCCCGGTAACCCGCATCCCAAAAACGCACCGCACCGCACCGACATGCACAGTTTGCGCACCTATTGAACGTTTACCCGAAATGCATGCAATCGGCAGTCGTCAGCCAATCAGCGGGCGGGTTGAGAAAAAGTCGTGACGAGAATAGCAGCGAGAATGTGTGTCGCTGTCTTCTTTCTGTTTGGAGAGTATCGATAAATCCATTATGAAGTAAAACAATTATTTATTCACCCGTTTAAAAATAGCAGGCTTACCTGACCTAGTTATGCATTTGCCGAGTTTGATCAAATACGGAATATGGCAATCCATTTTTTAATGAGCAGATGACTCCGAGTCGAGCCTCGGTTTTATAATAATTGTCTAATCAATAGAGTTGCCTGCTTCGCACGCGTCGACGCGTCGACTTAGAGCATCTCTGATCTTAATATAGAAGTTAATTCGAGACTCTAACAGGGGGGACATTCTAATTACCTCGTTAGGTGGTATAAAACAAAGTCACTAGGACAGCAAAAAAAAAAAATGAAAAGAAAAAGAATCCTCTACAAAAATATCTCCATTTCTGTGGAGGAAAAAAACGGTATTACTTAATACTAGGTTTAACTCTTAATCGTGTTTTTTTAAAATCGGGAGAGATGGTGGTATTTTCTTAAGTTTTGTGTCGCTAGCAGTTAAAATGTGGCTGAAAAGATTGTTGATATTTTTTTTTTAATTGGGGGACAGTCATATACTGTTTATGATGCGTTTCACAACTTAAAAGTTTAACAATTCTGAACACAAAATTTAACGAAATTATCCTTTTTTGAGCGTGCCATGTTAACGTTTGATAACTCAATGCCTTATCCTCTATCTCAAACACTCTCTCTCTCTCTCTCTCTCTCTCTCTCTCTCTCTCTCTCTCTCTCTCTCTCTCTCGTGAGGGAATCCACCGAGCGAGGCAAGAGAGCGTGACTCATGCGCACCAAACTACGTAGCAAGGTAGGGGAAAACCCACAGTTCGGCGCACTGTCTCTCTCCCTCTCACCCCCTCACCCCCTCTCGCTCATCGCTCGTTCCTTGTGTGGGCCGCCGGCAAATTCAGGAACAAGGACTTGGCGCCTCGTCCCCCCTCCCCCTCCTTTGATATTTAACTCTTTGTGTTTGCCTTTTTTTTTTCTTCTTTTTTTTAACATGCCCCGTTTATCTTTTTAAATTTAATTTCCTCTTCTGATTAAAAAAACAAAACAAAAACTTATATTTTTAGTTTGATATTTCCTTCCTCTTCCTCTTTTCGTTTGTTTCCCCTTTTTTTTGTTTATACCTATCTCTCTCTCTCTCTCTCTCTCTCTCTCTCTCTCTCTCTCTCTCTATCTATCTATCTATCTATCTATATATCTATCTATCTTCCCCACTGACTGACGGATTAGTGAACCAAACCTGTGAAGAAAAGAAAAAAAGAAAGGCAACTACATAAAGATCCAAGATTAGTATCGCCTCGAGCACTGATGGTCAAGCGAGATAGCCGCGGTCAGTTATAGATGATGATGAGTGGTCACTTCCTTATCCCCCTCGTCCTGTCCTCGGTTTAATCTGGGCCTCGGGGCTGGTTTGGGTGACAGGTTTTGCATTTTGTGACTGGTGTGTATGTGCGTGTGTGTGTGTGTGTGGGGGGGGGGGGGGTTGGTTTTTAATGATATTAGAACGTGCCGTAAAAACTTTCTATTTCTGGAAAGATTTACTTAGTTATTGTTGTTAGATTCCGATTAACTTAGCTTACATTTATAATCCCTAATACGTTTTTCTTAAACTAACCTTTAGCTTTGACTGAATTTAGCTACGCGATTAAATACTTATACGAATATAGTACACTAAAGTGATCAATTAGGATGGCGAAAAAAAAATCAGGCTAAATTTGAAACATGAAATAGGAATTATGAACATTATGGTATGGTTTTATAGACTAAAAAAAAAAGATTAAGTCACTCACTAAACACCATTCCCAATTTGTTGGGTATTTAAAGATTAGCCGATTTACCAAACCCTGATCTCCAATGGGTTAAAGACCAAAAGTTCGCTGTGTACTAAAGAATCATTAGCAAAGTATAAAATAACGCGATATACATCGAACGATCTACATAGGGGCCTGCTGATCACAGCTGAGTTTCATGTATGAAATGTATGTAGACTCGAGGCCATGGGGGGAATAAAATTATGTATGTGGGTGGGCGTATGTGTGTCGAGGGAAACTCGTTAAGGTGTACTGTATTATCTAGCTCTTCAGTTTTATGAATGAACGGCGCGTTCTGATCTATGCTGCGAAACTTGGGCGGCGTGTTTCGTCATGTTCAGTTCATTCACAAACAGCGGAAAGTCAGCTGGTGGCGCGAGTCAGCCTAGATCCTGTTGCACCATTCCGCACCGCCGGCGAACGGGTGTGCATGTAGTTCAAGATCTAGATCTACATTAGTTTTTTTGAGCGCATGATTCCGGCGCCTCTCAAATTTCATTGGTTCTTCGGGGCTAAATGAGTTTGAAACATTGTAACATTTTGAAAGATATAGAATGAGAATTTTGATACGAATTATGAAAGTCTGAATCAAACTTAATTAACAATTAAGATGATTCTTTTGCCACTTGGGGTAAATAGAACTTATTGGGAAAAATATTTGGAGATAATTGGAAACCGTTTGAGAACCACTGACTCGCGGGCAATCTTCCATGACGTGTTGTCAGGGGGCGAATTAAGGGGAGGGAATTAAAAAAAAAAAAAAAAGACATTTTAGACCTAGGAGACTTTGTATCTAGTTGTCTAAACACGGTGGTTGCTATTTGGAGAACTGACAGTGACAATTGTCAGGGTAGACTGTTGCTGTTGGAATGTGAATGACTTGAATGACTTACGTACGCCCGAGGATCTTACATTCCGTGCATGAATGAAAGGAGTCTACGGACCGTGAGATCGGAAGCCCCTTGCCCAAATATGGAAGTTGACCCCGGGGAGATTGCGACACGGGGTGTTATGCGCCTGTGCGTCTGCGCACTTGTACTCTTGTAGAGCCTCTCGGGTTAACCGGGGTCGCTTTTCAGCACAGCGCATAACCGACACATTCTTGCGTTAAGCCGTCTTTTGTTATTCAAATACCCGGAGAAATTGTTTATCTTGAAAATGTTGATAACATTTTGCGCAGTCATTATTTCACGTCTTAGCTGCAAAAAAAAAAAAAAAAAAAATTGCTAATCGCTCTTCTCTGTTACACGAAGATCGCATGTCTAAGATGAGATATAAATAGACATGACACAATATTATGAGAAATCTATAAGAAGGTAACTAACCTCTCCTCCCGGATGCTTTGCCTTTTATACATGTATTAACCAATGCATACCAGATACCTTAATACATAAATTATGATCTTTTCTATTTTTACATTAATACAAATATTATGAATAAAGCAAATAATACAATTTCTTAACATAAGGTGTGGCACCCTGAACATATCAAGAATAATTAATATTCATTATGTAGATGAGAAATTTGAAAACGCCTTTAAAGTATTTGTTGTTATCTTTAGCTCCCCGTGATTTTCAATGATTGGGAGTGAGGGAGGTCCAATGAGACAATTTTTCGTTGCTGTTCTAGTTGATTATGCTGTTGTTGTTGTTGTTGTTGTTGTTGTTGTAATTTTATCAAATAATTTAAAATGTCCAAAGAGAATATGGATCTGGAAGAGGGGAGGGGCAGGAATTAAGAGAGCGAAAGCGCCTCCCCCCCCCCCTTAAACACTAACTCTCCATGTTTTTTTGTTCTATTTCTGGTGTCTATAATTATGGCGGGGGGTGTTGGTGTTCCAAAAGTGTTTTTTTTTTTTTTTTTTTTTTTTTTTTTTTTTTTTTTTGTTTTTTTTGGGTGTTTTTTTGTTTGTTTGTTATTATTTTAAAGGAGAGTCGTTTATCCTATTTTTGGCAGGAGCCTGCTACATGTACCTCCGCGCAATCATGGGCCCGGAAACAAATAAATCGATCAGAACTCTTTTTTTGAGTGTTTACTGTTTAGGTCCCTTCATCGACCCGCGTCTGGTGAGCTGGTGGGAATTAACAGATCCGGCGCGCGACTTGTCTCCCCTGCCACTAACTATGGCGAGGGCTTTATTTAGAGCGGGGGTGTAAATAGGTCGAACTGAGTGGGCACGGGGGCTTCTTGTTTTTGTTCGGACAGTCACTCTGAATAGTGTTGTTATTGTTGTTGTTGAGTTGGTTAAACGTCCAACATCAGCACTATGTAGGCTATATTCTGAATAGTGAATAATGGTGGTTTATTGATTGACCGTGTCATGCCTTCTGTTGTTGCTTCTGTTGTGATTGATTGAACTTGGTTGAAATTCGGTTTTGCTTTCTTTTACAGGCTATCATACAATCATATACAATCATTTAGTCGATTTGTTCGTCTTTGGTGGTTTAACATTGTCCCTCCCAGTATTAGGTTGTTTGATCACGTTTCAAAACCGTATTTTATGTTGTTGTTTTTTTTAGTGGGATTTTTTTTCTTATTTTTTTATTGGTATGCTCAGCGTTACTTGTCATATAATTTTACTGAATACTAATTAGTTTTTTTTCCATCCATCCTGTTTAGGTAGCGGAAGCGCTTGACAAATACCTTGTGTCCGGTGACGTACCTCCCACCCCTCACCACCTGAAGAACGCTCGGCGGGAAAGCGCCTCGGTCATCGACGACTTTTTCGGGGATCCCCAGAAGATGCCCTCCAACCTGGGCCGGATCGCCATGCGCGGTGCCGGGGCCCAGAGCCAAGGTCACGTGGTACCCTCCCGGGCTTTGTGCGGCCTGTCGCAGGCGGGCGCAGCTGGTAGGATGCTCAACGCGGCCGAGAAGCGCGCCCTGTTCGGAGACGACTCCGCTAGGCGAACCAGCTCCTCGTTGGTGGAAGAGTTCTTCGGGCTGACCTCCACTGGCGCGGCCGGAAGTCTGAGCGGTCTGGTCACGGGGGACAGCCACGCCCCCTCGGCCAGCCAATCAGCGGACGAGAAGATCTGGGTCAAGGAGGAACCGGAAGAGGAAGAGGAGGAAGAGGACGCCACGTTCGAGGACGATATCTGTGACGCCACCGTCACGCCGGCCATGGTCACCTTCGACTCTGACCCCGTGGATGTCTTCGACGTGGACTCAACGATATGCGGCTCCGTGATGCAAACCTCCAGCGCGGGATCCGACCCTCTGGCCCCTTACTTGTCTGGCGTAGTCTCCGGCGCCCCGGCCACCAGTTCGTCAGACTCCATGTGGGAGGACCTGACCGCAAGCATGAACATGGTGGACAACAACAGTATGTCGTGTGACACCAACACCGCTACCGCTACCACAACAGGCAGGCGTTCCGGCCTCAGCAACATCAACAACAACATCCACAACAACGTCCACAACAACTTCTTCAACATCAAGTCCGAGCCCATGGACTGCGTGGAGAAGCCATCATGCCAGTTCACCACATCCTTGGCGCAATCGTCCAACACCATCACCACCACTCTGGACAACTTCCTGTTTCCCCAGCACCAGATGTCCAACCCGTTCGGCGTGACGAGTTCCATGGGCAGTGGTACCAACATCATCAGCAGCAGCTGCAGCAGTATAGGCGCCAACCACTCGATATTCTCATCCCAAATCGCATCTTCGTCCACAAAAATGCCATCATTCAGCCACAGCCAATCAGCCCACAGCATCTCCAGTTATTCCAAGAGTCAGGCGAATCTCCGGCACTCGGGTAGCAATGGTGCCAGTGGGGGAGTGGTCAGCCTGGGCTCCTCCATGCACTCCTCCTCATCACCCCCCTCGTCCAGCTCACCGCTACAGTACCACCAAATGGCGGCGGTGCCCACGAACTTTGTAAGCAGCCAACAACAACATCATCAGCCACAGCCTAACGCCCCACACGTAGTACCCAACCTGTTCATGCCCCCAACCCCACCAAACTCCCAACCTGGCAGCCCTAGCAGTAGCAGCAACAGCAGCAGCAGTAGTAGTACTAGCAGTAACGCCAACCTCCGCCTCACTCCGCCCCCACCCTACCCCGGCAACAAATCCTTCCACAACAACAACATCAACAACAACAACAACAACATTATCACGTCCACAAGCCCTAGCAGTAGCAGCAACAACATCCTCTCACACCACAACCACCACCAGCCATCACAGCCACAACCACCACAACCACCACCACCATCAAGCCCTCCAGTCCCAACACCCATATCCCGTCATGCTCACCCGTGCAAGCCCCTCCCTCCCTGTCACCGTTGCCATGGTTTCCTCGACCACGCCCTCCTCCAACGGGTCCAAGAGCAGCAAGTCCGATCGGCCCCGGAAACAGCCGGTGACCCACCCAGGCTGTTCCACCATCAAGTACAACCGCAAGAACAACCCCGAGCTGGAGAAGCGAAGGATACACTACTGCTCCTTCCCTGGTGAGTGTTGCGCTAGGCGTAGATCAGTTGTGTTTCATCATTATGTTGGTCAATATATACACTTTTTACAGTGAATGTACTAGTTTATTACACAGAGGCTGTAAAATAGTTATTTTTGTCTTACTCTCTTTTCTCTCTCTCTCTCTCTCTCTCTCTCTCTCTCTCTCTCTCTCTCTCTCTCTCTCTCTCTCTTTATCTCTCTATATCTCTCACTCTTTCTCTCTCTCTCTCTCTCTCTCTCTCTCTCTCTCTCTCTCTCTCTCTCTCTCCCTCCCTCTCCTTCTTCAGCTCTTCTTTCTGTCTCCTTTTTCTTCCTCTACGACCTTCACCATCAACCAACACATACGTGCAGCACTTAAACATCAACATAATTATAAACAAAACGGACACTGACACAAACGGAAACTGGAACTAAATCTAAGATTAGTATCGAATCATGTCACAGTTAGGCTGTAAAAAAAACAGCAATAAACCATGCATCTTCTTAATCTTGTCTGGTCTTGTCTTGTCTTGTTTTTTCACCCTTCCTTAATGACCAAACCGCCACAAACCACATCATTAACATTACGTTCAAAACTAGGCCTGAAAGTATCGTTTATCCACGACTAACAGTTACTGTTTACAACGGGTCCTCGGGCAGGGGTCAATCATTACATCACCAAATTAGTATTCTGGTGATCACTGACCAGCGGTCATTTTTGTGGCTTCACGGATTAACAGGATGTCCAGTTTGTTCACTCATTACTTTTTGGTTGTGAGAGGAAAAAAAATAAGAGAGGGGGGGGGGGCAGTTTGGGAAGGTGGTGATACATGTATTACATTTTAAGTGGTTTTCTACAGTTTACCGCCCCGAGGTATTTGGTATATGGTGGTGTAGTGATCAGGGGAAGTAACTTTGCTTGCCTACCTAACTTCCCTGTGATTAATGAGTCGTGTAAACCAGTGCTCCAATAGTTTCAAAGTTCGCTCTTTGAACGCTGTACTACAGGGTTACTGTGTTAGTATCACTTGGCCTATATACCCTTGTGTTTTAACGTTAGAGATAATAGGGTATACTAATGTACGGGCGGAGAATTAATTGTTCAGACTCAGGGAGTCATGAAGAAACATCACGATCACCACTTCCATCATCATCATCATCATCATCATCATCATCATCATCATCATCATCATCATCATCATCATCACCACCACCACCACTTCCACCATCATCATGGCCTTGATGACCAAACATTTCCACATCTTCTTCAATTCGCTTGCCTATCTTTTCCAACCTATTGTATTCCAGAATATATCAACTTTAAATCGAGCAATGTAACTCAAATATTATTAATATTATGCATCTTCACCATCTCTTTCTCCGTGCCTTTCCACTAACCCTGACTGTTCTATTTCTCTGTGTTTCCCAGGCTGCAGAAAGGCATACACGAAGAGCTCCCATCTCAAGGCTCACCAGCGCATCCACACTGGAGAGAAGCCATACAAGTGCCACATCCAGACCTGCGGGTGGCGGTTTGCCCGCTCCGACGAGCTCACGCGCCACATACGCAAGCACACGGGCGCCAAACCGTTCAGCTGTGACGTCTGCGAGCGAAGCTTTGCCCGGTCCGACCACCTCGCCCTCCACATGAAGCGCCACGAGCCCAAGAACAAGTGAATCTTGCAGGCAAAGTCAAAGTATGACAGCCTGACACCCCCCGAAAGATCGAGATGGACTTTGCTGACAGCCTGACACCCCCCGAAAGATCGAGATGGACTTTGCTCCACTCACGCCGTCCATTCAGAACTCTGCTTTTAAGGGGTATGATTGTGGACTCGCCCATGATGAGGGGTGATAGCCCACAATGGAAGGGTCTGATATCCACTGATCCTGCCAAGGCGGTCTTGGTCTCTTGGTCTCACAATAAACTTTAACCGCCAGATTTGGGGGATCCCCGGATGCTACACCTGAGGGTATCTAGAGGCTTTCCTGACAAAGCCAGACAGTCCCTCACTGTAGCAGCACCCTCCAGTCCATCAGGATACAGAGCACCGCTCCTGGCGTTTCCATAGCGACACAGTAGCTGTTGTGAAGCTGTGTACCAGACACAAAGACAATAGACACACATAGACATACACTGCAGAAAGCTTATAGTTAGTTAGATGTTATAAAGATTACCTTAAATTGTGAGAATAGCTTCAAGTCATAACCACTGGTTACTTGTTTATTTTTAATTTTATGTTCTTATTGTTTTGCAAAAAAATGTCGAAACCTCTGTACTAGTCTTTTCATGTATTTACTTTGCTTAGTAATAACTCGATTACATCAGAAAAATACTATTTTACATCAACAATAATTATTGTATCACTTTGATAAGGCAAAATTAGAATACCAAACAGTCAATTCACACATTGTTGTTAAGTAGTACATAAAACGTTAAGGCCAGTTCTTCTTTGTCTCTTTGTACAGAACGTTGTACAAAGTAACTTTTGACAGATAACGAAAGGGGTGGACAGAAAATGACTTTCCCCCGACTCTTCTATATCCTTTTTTTTTTTTTTTTTTTTTTTTTGTCAAAAATTTTTTGACATTTACTTGATTCTGCCATTTACAGATCTCAACTTAACGCCTAAACAATGTTTGATATTGATAGACTGACATTTGCATGGTAACTGGTACATGGTATATGTTACACTGATGCCCGACAACGAATTTTCGTCGCAAGTTCGATTCCAAAAAGCAATAAAAGAGAATTATACAAAACACTGATGGCTGGCGAGAAAGGGTTTTTAGAAAATGTTTTATAGATCGACACTGCAATTATTTCTTTGTTTACTTCTCCAGTTGTTCACACACATACATTATCTCTGCAAGTGTAAAGTGCTGTATAGCAGTATTTCTCACCGCCTATGCATGTTTTCTAGTCAAAGTAACACAGCACTGGGTGTAATTTGGAGTTGTTATTTTTTTGGTGTTGTTTTACTTAAGCATTTTGTTGGGTTTAGTAGATGTAATAAATGTAAACAGCCAAGTTGCTCATGGCAAAATTAACTTCTACTATGCTCACTGTAGGATTAGGAAACGTTTTTTTTCCTAGGTTATGAAATATTGCAGTTTGAGTTCATTTGTGTCTTGCTCGATGATGAACGTTATTAAAGATCTACTTAAGTGTTGTCTGTACAGATCTAATTCTAGTTTCGACCTTTTTGATTTGCTTATACAGTTATAGAGTTACAATGTTATAATTTAAATTTAAGTTTAGCTTAATCACAGCAGCTGCCTCTGTGCCATATTGCTGAGGCGAGAGAGAGAGAGAGAGAGAGAGAGAGAGAGAGAGAGAGAGAGAGAGAGGTGGTTGAGAGGTATAGTCTCGTAACTTCAAAGAGTTAAAGAAGCCAGTTACATTATATTGCCTGCAAATTGTTCAATTGTTCCACGACATGACCATAATGCCAGTTGTTACTATACTAGTATACTGTGTACATGATGTATGAAGTACTTATTTATACTTAAACATTTATACGAAAACTGCCCTTCTATTCTGATCTATGAAGAAATAGAAAGCGTTTTACATATTATTATTATTATGACGTATTTTTACAAATGTACGAGTCTATGCCACGAGCATTTTTACTTACTATGTCCATTTTTTTAATGCGATATTCCAGTGGTTTAAATTTGTACGTGTGTATAACATGTCTGTATATCTTTATGTAGACTATCATATATGTGTATATATAAACTGTTAAATACTTACTTAGTGTTACACCCGTTGTATTATTTTCTACTCTGCCTCTATCTCTGGATTGGGCGTATTACCCCAAACTGGAAATTGACACATATGCAAACGGTGTTGTCCTCATCCACAATATTGTCTATTGTCGTGTGTCGAATTTTTCTTGTAAATTTATGTAACTGTAAGTTGTAACTTTTCACCTCGACATTTTTTTTTTTTTGCAAAAAATTCTGTTGGTATTTTTCCTACATCTCCGAGTCTCACGAATTGCCATGTGATTCGTCAAAGCAATAAAATCACCAAATTTTTAAATGAAAAAGAAAAAGACTTTGTTTTTATTTGTTTTATAATACTGTTGTGCTCTTTCCTGTACTTTGAAGCATGTGTGTGGGCGATTTTAATCTGTCTGTTTGTGTCATCAATGTTTTTCTAAGCAGCAATATAGCCATTACCATGCTGACGTGCTGTAAAAACAAAACTGTCTCTAATAAGCTGTACGCCCCTTAAGTTTTCCCTCAAATCCTATATAATACTGCGGTTGAGTGCAAACTGAGCATTGAACCTAGGAATTCTGCTATTTAGTTAAGAGCACTACCAACTAAGCCTTTCGGCATTGGATTTCCCACAATATAGACTACGTATAGTGCAGTAGAAGCCTAGGTAGGTGGGAAAAAAAAGAATGATGAAAAGGCAAGGGCCATGATTGTAGTTACGGTTGATAGGGGGGAAGAAAGAAAACAAGAAGAAATCAGGCTTTGATATGAGAGAACTTTATTTGTGTCATAAATACACATTTAAACATGAACTATAAATAATCAAAACAGAGATAAGATTTGCAAATCACATTATTATGAAACAAAATGAACTGGGTTCATCAATACTGCATCATAATAATAATAATAATAATAATATAATAATAATAATAATAATAATAATAATAATAATAATAATAATGACGATAAAAAATATAATCGGAGACAAACATCCAAAAACCCTGAAGCCTTCCACAATGAAAAATAAATATGAATATTATGATCATTCTTATCAGGAAAATGTGCAAAAGTAAAATGAGATATGGAAAAATTCATCTAAATTCAATGAGCTTCGGTAAATAATTATCACAAATATGAATATCATACATCCGGTAGTAGTTTTCTAGTACTGAATGCTGTCTATATATCAAAATGAATAAATGCATTTATAACCCTATTAGGTTTTTTTTTTTAAATACATATCACAATTATGAAACATTACAATATAATAATTATATACTTGCAAAACACATATGCCTTAACTAAACTCTGGGCACACACACACACACACAGACACACAAACAAATAAAAACAACAACAACGATGAAAAACGAAACAACAAAACAAAAACAGTTAAGAGAACAGTGAGAAACTGTAAAAGGGTGGTTTCCGGTGACGTGAGAGAAAGAGGCAAGGGGTGGGGGTGACAGAAGGAAACAAAGACGCAGAGAGAAAAATACAGATCGATAGAAAGAGATAGATAGATAGATAGATAGATAGATAGAGTGAGTGATAGATATATAGTTAAATATATAGATAGATAGATGGATAGATAGATATATACACAGCTTTGTGTGCATGTTCATTTCTTGCTTAGCGTCCAACTCCACGATCAACACTATATCGGCTATACATGTACTATTATCGTGTATGGGTCCCAAGACGAATGTCTGACACTATTACGTGCTGCCACACAGAGACAGTGCGGGGATACCAGGACTCCTGTTTCAGCCGGTAGCGGTCGAAATCAACCAGAGTTGAGTTGAGTTGGTTTACCGTCCAACCCCAGCACTATATAGGCTATATTGTAGATGGGCCCTAAGATTGCCGTCTGACAATTTTAAGTGAGCCGCAAACGAGACAGGGTGGGGATATCTTGATTCCTGTCTCAGCCGGTCCATTTAAACTAAACTGACACCGACTCAATCAGTAGGGAGCAAAATCTCCAGGGCTCGAACCACGGCTCTTAGGGGCCGTAAGCCGATGTTCTACACCAGGGCCACCGCACACCTGATCGAAATTGGACAAATATCAGCAATACTATAGTAACCAGGACTTCAGTCCTAGTCGACATAGTCATTATGGTTATGATACCGACCCAAACAATAGGGAGAGATCCGGACCCAGTCTGATCAGGGATTGAAACTTGAACCTTAACATTGTAGTTGCGAGGCATGTGCTTTAACTGCTGGACAGGTGTTGTTAATACACTGTCGTGAATTTGTACAATCTTTTATGTGCCTAGCTCGTGACTATAATCTCTCAGTCTCTCTCTCTCTCTCTCTCTCTCTCTCTCTCTCTCTCTCTCTCATCACCTTTTTTTCCTACCTTTCTCTCCTCTCTCTCTCTCTCTCTCTCTCTCGCTCTCTCTTTCTTTCTGATAGATAGATAGATAGATAGATAGATAGATAGATAGATAGAGAGAAAGAGAGAGGGAGACAAAGAGAGGGAAAGTAAGAGAGAGAGAGAGGGAGAGAGAGAGAGAGAGAGAGAGAGAGAGATTGAGAAGAAGATCGTGCATGGGTCCCAAGACGAATGTCTGACACTATTGCGTGCTGCCACACAGAGACAGTGCGGGGATACCAGGAGTCCTGTTTCAGCCGGTAGCGGTCGAAATCAACCAGAGTTGAGTTGAGTTGGTTTACCGTCCAACCCCAGCACTATATAGGCTATTTTGTAGACGGGCCCTAAGATTGCCGTCTGACAATATTATGTGAGCCGCACACGAGACAGTGTGTGGATACCATGACCCCTCTCTCAGCTGGTCAATTTAAACTGACACGGACTCAATCAGTTGGGAGCAAAATCTCCAGGGCTCGAACCACTGATCTTAGGGGTCGGAAGCCGATGTTCTACATCAGGGCCACCGCGCACCTGATCGAAATTGGACAAATAGCAGATATGTAGCAACCAGGACTTCCATCCCAGTCGACTTAGTCATTATGGTTATGACACCGACCCAAACAATAGGGAGAGATCCGGACCCAGTCCGCGAAGGGATTGAACCTTGAAACCTTTAATTATTATAGTTGCGAGGCATGTGCTTTAACTGCTGGTGTTGTTAATACACTGTCGTGAATTTGTACAATCATTTATGTGCCTAGCTCGTGACTATACTCTCTCAGTCTCTCTCTCTCTCTCTCTCTCTCT
>RQTK01000435.1:342856-352962 GCA_003991915.1 Elysia chlorotica
TGATGATGGTGATGATTATGATGATGATGATGATGATGATGATGATGATGATGATGATGATGATGATGATGATGATGATGATGATCATGATCATGATGATGATGATGATGATGATGATGATGATGATGATGATCATGATCATGATGAGATGTAATGATGATGATGATGATGATGATGATGATGATGATGAATGATGATGATGATGATGATGTCATCATAATCATTATTATTATTTTTTAATGTGTAGGGGCATGATTATGTCATCCCTTATCGTCGTATGAATTGCAAAGCATGTACTACTTCATCCATGTTATTTCAAACTGCTGCACACCCTTGGGGCGGCTTTGGGTGTATTGGAACAGCTTAACGTGCTTTTTTTTTTTTTTTTCATGGAGGGGCGGGGAAGAGGTTGCTAGCTCAAACGGTATATCATAGGGCTACGAATTGAAAAGTCCGCGGTTCGAGACCAAGGTAGAATAAAATTTACCTGTTGGGCTTCGCTACTATACTGCTTGATTTGATGTTAGTGTAATGTGACCACAGACCAGTACCCACGCACTGTCTCGTTTGTGACAACAAGTAAAATTGTGAGATTGTAGTCTTGAGACCAATGTTTCATGATTCTCCGTGGGACAATTAAAATCCGTTATACTAGGAGGGAAACTGAAATTTCTCATTCAGTAAAGACCCCCTCTCCCCCCCCCCTCAAACCACACACACACACACCCTTCAGGTGTTGCTTAACATACACTAAAATGTGTTAGTTTTCCTGGTTGGTCCATCGTCAGAAAAATAGGCTATTATATCGCGAAAGGTTCCATGACAAATTAATGTGCTACATCACAAAGGCAATGTGGAGATACCAGGCTTTTGTCTCAACCGATCACATAACAAAATGTACTGACACCGAATCAATTATGAAAATGAAAGGAGAAATAAATAAATAGATAAATAAATAACACCCTTCAAGTCTTGCTAAACATACACTAATAATTTGTATTATTTTTCTTGGTTGGTCCGTCGTCAGCAAAATAGGCTATACTATCACGAAAGGGTCCCAAGACTAGCTTGTGATAAATTTATGTGCTATATCACAAAGACAGTGTGGAGATACCAGGCTTTTGTCTCAACCGATTACATAATGAAATGTTCTGACACTGGTTCAATAAGGAAAAAAAGGAAACAACCAAATAAATAAATAAATAAAATACAAAAGAAAGAAAGAAAGAATTAAATAGATAAGTAAATTAGTTAATTAATAATGAATAAATAATTAAAAAAATAAATAAATAAATAAACAAACAAATAAACAAACACACAAAATTTTAGGTTTCGAATCTACAAGCCTGTCTGCCGAACCAGGCAGCAACCAACCTTGTCAATACAACTCAATAAGTTAAAATTGAGCAGAAATGCCAGAAATGCCTAAGAACAGGAAGTAGAAGAAATATTTATTATTATAATTTCGTGAAAATACCCCATTTAATAATACTCAATAAGTTAAAATTGAGCAGAAATGCCAGAAATGCCTAAGAACAGGAAGTAGAAGAAATATTTATTATTATAATTTCGTGAAAATACCCCCGTGACCGTAAAATTTAAGCCGGATGTAAGGTTGATTAATCCTCGCAGATTTTCTGGAAGGAGCTACTAAAGAGACGGGGCCGCCAGCTAAGATTCGAACCACGGACCTCACTATGTAGTGGCTGCGAGCACTACTGACTGAGTGGTTTTGCGTCAAAAGGGCTTTAGGTTCACAAAGACTTCTATAAGCCAATGGAACAGAGGTACTAGGGTAGGAGAGAGTCGCCGTATAGGACCCCCCAGGGGAACCTAGGAGACGTTAAACCCGGAGAGGGGGAGATAATTCTCTCCCTCCCTCTATAGAGAACGTACTAGGTGAGTTTCGAACCGCGGACCTTACGCTTTCCTTTAAGAGCATTAACCGATAGGTATAATTGTACCAGCACCCCAGGTGTGCTACCGTTGACTTCTTGAATTATTTTTTCATTAAGTATTTTGTCTTGTTTTTGCTTTTCCAAGAAACGCTTTGATATCTGAGTTCTTAGAATTCTTTCTATAAGTATATCCGAGATTAAACAAAAGCAACCTGTCTACCTGCAGACACTGTGTCGGAGATAAAGCATAAACGAACAATTATAGCACTCTGATGACGTCAATCAGATAATGAAAAATGATATAAATAATAGTTAAAAATTTATAGAGGTGCAATAAAAAACAAGGTTATTGAAGAATATTGGATAATTATTGCTCGGCTAAATTCTGATACTATTAAAAGTGATATTACAGCGGGTTAAATCGTGTATACGTGTATTTATACTATAATTATGTAATATTACAGAGGGTTAAATATTTTATATGATTTTATTATTGTTTTGCTCGAATAAAAACCTTGGCTCGTCCAACGCAGGGAAACTGTGACGTCAGCCTGTAGAATTAGCATTGGGCCCACACGACAACGCGAAGCGCGGTAAATATTAATTTGACTGAGCTAGGATTTTAACGTGATGTTATACTGCACGCAGAGAGAGGCAAGTGTGTGTTTTCCGCGGTTCGAAATCACGTGACCCCTAGTCGCATGTTTTGTCTCCAGAGCGGGGCTCGAACCATGAAATTCCTACGTCGAAAGCCGATGTTCTACCCCAGGGCTACTGCGCCCTCTACTTAAATCAACGACTTGTGCTTGATCTACCATGAGTTTGGACGTTAGACCAACTCAACTACACCCTGATTGCATATAGCCTATTATAGTGCTGATGTTGGACGTTAAACCAACCACACCCTAATAGCATATGGCCTATATAGTGCTGATGTTGGACGTTAAACCAACTCCACTACACCCTGATTGCATATAGCCTATATAGTGCTGATGTTGGACGTTAAACCAACTACCCCCTGATTGCATATAGCCTATATAGTGCTGATGTTGGACGTTAAACCAACTCCACTACACCCTAATAGCATATAGCCTATATAGTGCTGATGTTGGACGTGAAACCAATTCCACTACCCCCTGATTGCATATAGCCTATATAGTGCTGATGTTGGATGTTAAACCAACTCTACTACACCCTGATTGCATATAGCCTATATAGTGCTGATGTTGTACGTTAAACCAACTACACCCTGATTGCATATAGCCTATATATAGTGCTAATGTTGGATGTTAAACCAACTCCACTACACCCTGAGTGCATAATTTTAGCCTATATAGTGCTGATGTTGGACGTTAAACCAACTGAACTTACCTTAATAATTGCATATAGCCTATATAGTGCTAATGTTGGACGTTAAACCAACTACATCCTGATTGCATATAGCCTATTATAGTGCTGATGTTGGACGTTAAAGCAACTACATCCTGATTGCATATAGCCTATTATAGTGCTGATGTTGGACGTTAAACCAACTACATCCTGATTGCATATAGCCTATTATAGTGCTGATGTTGGACGTTAAACCAACTGAACTTACCTTAATAATTGCATATAGCCTATATAGTGCTAATGTTGGACGTTAAACCAACTCAACTACATCCTGATTATATATAGCCAATTTAGTGCTGATGTTGGACGTTAAACCAACTGAACTTACCTTAATAATTGCATATAGCCTATATAGTGCTAATGTTGGACGTTAAACCAACTACATCCTGATTGCATATAGCCTATTATAGTGCTGATGTTGGACGTTAAACCAACTGAACTTACCTTAATAATTGCATATAGCCTATATAGTGCTAATGTTGGACGTTAAACCAACTACATCCTGATTGCATATAGCCTATTATAGTGCTGATGTTGGACGTTAAACCAACTGAACTTACCTTAATAATTGCATATAGCCTATATAGTGCTAATGTTGGACGTTAAACCAACTACATCCTGATTGCATATAGCCTATTATAGTGCTGATGTTGGACGTTAAACCAACTGAACTTACCTTAATAATTGCATATAGCCTATATAGTGCTAATGTTGGACGTTAAACCAACTACATCCTGATTGCATATAGCCTATTATAGTGCTGATGTTGGACTCCATTGCTGTTTAAGTTGGATCATGATAGCCCGGAGGCTCACACGTCCTGGACTTTAATTAGGTCAGTCGCATCACGCATGCGCGGTCGGTGTCAATCATGGTGTGCAGGACAAGCACTGGCCACTGGGCAGTCAGGTGGTCAAGTGGTCAGTTGGAGCCGTAGGCGGTTTGTCTCGGGATGATTCAATGGTCTGTGTTTGTGCGTTTACTGTCTATCTGTCTGTTTGTGTGTCTGTCTGTTTGTTTGTCTGTCTGATTGTCTGTCTGTCTGTCTGTCTGTCTCTCTCTCTCTCTCTCTCTCTCTCACTCACTCACTCTTTCTCTCTCTTTTAGAACGACCTGGGCTATGACTGGATTTCTCTTTCTCTCAAAAAAAAAAAAAAAACCCCACCGTAGTCTATGTGGCATTGTATTATTTTTTCTCATCTAATATTCCTCTCTAAAAACTCTGAACTCTACCGCTACGTATGTTTTTACATCTCCAAGTAGTATCTATGTCCACACTTCCGCGTTTAGCCTGTCAATCCAAGATGTTACTCTGTCATCGGCAGCCTAAACTGTGTCATATCCTCCATCAAGCTTTGTAAAAGGGCAGTAAGGGATTATGTGTTCAGTTGTCTCAGGACTTCTATTACATCGATTACATATGGGCAATTCCCTGAATTTCCATATATATATGCATATCAGATTTTGATCGCCTATGTTTCGTTCACAGTGCGTTTGTAAATGACCTAGTATTTTCTTTTCTGCTCTCTAAAGTCTGGAATAAGTTTTGAAATGAATGTGGAGGGGTGATCTGGTAGTAGTTGTTGTAGTTGACTTGGTTTAACGTCCACCATCATAACTGTATAGGCTATATTGTGGACGTACCCAAGACTGGCGTCTGATAATTTTATGTGCTGTCCCACACGAGACAGGGCGGGGATACCATGACTCTTATCTAAGCCGATCACATTAAACTGACACCGACTCAACCAGTAGGAAGCGAAATCGCCAGAGCCCGAACCACGGACTTTTTGCGTCGGAAACCGATGTTCTACCCAAGGGCCACCGTCTTCCTCACCCCCATTTGTACAACCTAGTTGTTGGAGTTGCTGAGAATGGACTATAAAATGCAAATAACCAAACAAGTTCTATAAACTCTATCCCAGTATCTACAGTTCTTTAGTGAGCCCATCACTTGGGATTGTTGTTTCTTTCTTTTTTTTTCCTTTTGTTGTTTTTGTTTTTGTTTTTGTTGTTGTTGTTGTTGTTGTTGTTGTTGGTTTTTTTAGTTGCTTTTGGAATGGGGTTTTTGGGGGGGGGGGGGTACCAATAAACGATAAGCTACAAATAGTTACATTGAACGCAAATCAATTTCTAAAGCCTTATTCATGTCAACCATTTTTCAGACTCAGTACTACACTAAATTCTTGAGGTCACTACCAAAAAACCATGATACATTATAATGAAAGACATTTGATAACGCCACTTGGAGCTGAATTATCACCCCCTTAATGTAAGCGAGTAAACAAAAAAACTGACAGGGGACATAACAAAGTTCGTTGCCATCTTAGGCAGGGGTGATAACCCCTGATGACATGTCCTTTGACAGGAAGAGTTACGACTCGCTCGGTGCGGTGCTCAGTTTGGTCGGTGCGGTGCAGTGCTCAGTTTGGTCGGTGCGGTGCGGTGCGGTGCGGTGCAGTGCTCAGTTGGTCATAATGCAATACCGTGTCTCACACACAGGGAGGCGCAGCACCAGTAAGAGGAGTAGGGGATATTTAAAAGATAGAAAAAAATTAATAGAAAGAAAAAAGAGAAAAGAAAAGGGAGATAAAAAAGAAGGGAAAAAAAAAAGGGGGGGAGGGGGGGCACACAGAAATTGAAATTATCAAAATAAGTCGAGAGGGAATGGAGAAGAAGAGGGATTGGTTGGAGTCAGCTGGTTTGTTCATAATTAAAATTATGTACACTATTTTAGAGGTGTTGTGTTCGGTCAGATAACCTTACATATGAAAATAAATACATTGTATACACACCAAAACAAACAAAAAAAATATTTAAAACAACAGCAACAACATCAACAGCAACAAACAACAACAACAACAACAACAACAACACCGATGCACATTCACTGCTCTCATTACATTTGAAGTTTATGTGTTTTTAAAAAAGTGTTGCAAAACCTGTTATTCTAGGAATACATGACAAATCGAAATCAGATAATCATAATTATTTTAAACTACGTTTTTTGTGTTTGTTTTGTTTTTTTTTTTTTTTTTTTTTTTTTTTTTAAAGTAACGACGTGGTGTCCCAATAATATTGTGAACCAATTAATAAATTGCTGACAAATCAGTTTTATGTATTATGACCAGCGTTATCAAGAAGAAAACCGAGGAAGAAGTGGTTAAAAAATTAAAAATAAAGGATAAATTGAATTAACATTATTTTAGAGAATACACACCTTGCGCCCACACGTCGTTCACGGATTACCTAAACACGTCCCTTAGGCCTAGGCATAGAAATTCCTGATCGCTCATTGGCTCCGTAAGTCTAGAATAGAGCCATGATTGGAGGCATGTGGAGAATCCCTTACCTATCGTCTTGGTTTTATCTTGGCACCTACCCCCGGTAATCGCAAGATCTATAGTGTAGGTTCAAAAGCCACAAGGGACCAAACCCCAAGCAGTCAAGTACCAGAGGTCAAGGACAAAGTAATATGAAGATTTTGATTAAGTTATTATTGAAAAACAAACTTGTATTTGTCTTATTGGGCTCGTGCGGGTTTTTCCGATGATAATGGGTGACAACAGATCTTAGGTGAGAAGTGATGTAGTGGTATACAGGTGAGGGTGTCATATCTTACAATAATAGTGTCGCGTGTGGGTTAGGCAGAGAGAGAGAGAGAGAGAGAGAGAGAGAGAGAGAGAGAGAGAGAGAGAGAGACAGAGACAGAGACAGAGACAGAGTGAGATAAAAGTGAGGAGGGAGATGGAGACATAGAGAGGAGAAAGGTTGGTTTTCTTTTGATGTTTATCAGTTCGTTGGGCTCATCAACCTATTATATGTGACAGACAGATAGAAAAATAGAGACCTAAACCAGACAGGCAAGCACAGAGACATATACGCCAAGGTCTGAGGGAGACCCTACAATAACAGTGTTGCGTGTGGGCCTTTAAAAGATGTCAGCACCTTCGTTATCATCTACCTCGTTGGCTCTCAGGTAAGTCAACGAATAAGCAGTGTCGGGGGTCGAATTGGGAGGGGGGTCGTTAAACTAATACTAAACTAAATTAAACTATAATAAACTAAAACGTCAAGTCATAGCAGTTTTTTCAGCGATAAAGAGTGACCGTTCACCTTACATAATAATTAATAATTATAATAACAGTGTCGCGTGTGGGCCCTGTGGGGTTGAAAAGTTGTCAACGAGAGATGGAGGATAAGGTGAAGGGCATGAGAGAGTGGTAGGTGAAGAGAGAGAGATAGACAGAGAGAGACAGGGAGAGAAAGAGTAGATGAGTTGGTTTAACGTACGATATCAACATTAAATAGGATATATTGTGGACGGGTATCGAGACTGACGTCTGACAAAAGTTTATGTGCTGTCTCACACGAGACAGGGCGCGGAAACTATGACTCCTGTCGCAACCGGTCACATAATTATGACTGGTACCGCCCCAACCAGTAGAGAGTTCAAACCACGGATCTCCTGCATCGAAAGCCGGTGTTCTACCCCAGTGCTATCAGACCCCCTGAAGAAGAAGAAAAAGAAGAAGAAGAAGAAGAAGAAGAAGAAGAAGAAGAAGAAGAAGAAGAAGAAGAAGAAGAAGAAGGAAGAAGAAGAAGTATTGCATCAGTCTGTTACACGTATCACATAATTAAATAGAGACAATAGACTGAATAGAGTACAGTCCATGCTTATTATTGTTATTGTAGAGGTATAAAAGAGCACATATATGGGATCGAAGCGTGCCCTTACAATAACATTGTCGGGTGTCGAACCCAAGCTGTCAGCACTTAGGTTGACGGGAGGCGGAATGAATGGAGGAGTGGTAATTGCATAATATGTACTCAAGGATATCAATTAAAACTGACCTTAACCTGTCAATAACACCTTCATTGGGCGAGGTAGGGGACTGGCAGAGTGATAGAGCGTTCGTCTCACAATCGGGAGCTCCTTGGTTCAAAATGCACGATTGGCCAAGAATATATATTGCACTTTTGGCTGATTGTTGGGTCGGTGTCATTTCTGACCTGTTGAAACAGGATTTATGATATCCCCGCACCACCTCTGTAGGGCAGCACGTAAAATTGTCAAACATTAGTCTTGGGATCCGTCCACAATATAGCATATATAGTGCAAACGATGGCAGCAAATTAGCAAGCAAAATCTTCATTGGTTCAGTGATGATCATTAGCTGCTAAATTGCAACACTGTTATAGCATTCCATGATTCCGGAGAGTCGTTATTATGTCAGTTGGTAGCGCTCTGGATTGTCAATCAGGAGTTCAAATCTTCAACTGAAGGTGGGGAGCGGTGGTCCTGGGGTAGAACATCTACTTACGACGCAAAGAAAGGTTCGGGTTCAAATCCTGGCGATTGCGCTCACTGGTTGGGTCGGTGTCAGTATAATGTGATCGGCTGAGACAGGAGTCATGATATCCGCGCCCTGTCTCTTGTGTAGCAGCACATAAAACTGTCAGACGTCAGTCTTGGGGTCCGTCCACAATATAGCCTATATAGTTCTGATATTGGACATTAAAACCAACTTAACTCAACTCTTCAACAAAAACGAAGTGAGGAGCGGGAGCTACATCGGTGTCCAATCATAGCTCTATCCTAGACTTATAGAGCCAACGAGCGATTAGCAAACCTAGTGCCTAAGGGCGTGATTATGTCATTCGCTAACGCTGAGTGGATCGCAAAGTATGTATTGCAGTTTTCTTCGGGGAAACACAAGTGGTGATAAGAAAATATCATTTTTTGGGCAGGGTTTTTGCTGGTGTTGTTGTTGGTGTTGTTGGTGTTGTTGTTGTTGTTGTTGTTGTTGTTGTTGTTGTTGTTGTTGTTGTTGTTGTTGTTGTGGTGGTTGTTTTGTTTCGTTTCTATTTATACTACCTTTTTTAACTGGATTCAGGGATTTAGCATATGTTTTTATTTCAAATTGAAGGCATACATCATTTTATGAATCACAATACACATTGTATAAATAGCAGCTACTACATCCATAAATGAAACATACAGAAACAAAAACAGCTGCCATGATTATTCTGATATTTCAAATATGACGCGACAGGTCTATTCTAAGAGCGTCTTTTGCAGTCTTTAGATCTAGATCTAAATACAGAGAAAAGATTCAACGCATTGTTTTGCAATGTTTTCCCAAATCGCAAAACCATGACATTTCAATGACGCCAAAAACTGAACCACCTTTAGGTGCGGACTTTCCTTGAAAATAACCCTCCATACGAAATTTTGATGCAGAATATGGGCATGATTAATTTGTTTTTGGTTTTTTCACGGTTGCCGACATGTTGTGCCTTTCTGATGTCATCTAAAACACTGCGTCACTTTTGTTTAGAGTTATCTCTCTTGTTTTGCAGTTTTGCCAAATAGGACAAGGGCACGCCTTGCCTATGGTGCTGCAGGGCTCAAATCGTGTGTGTTGTTGACTGTGAGTGTTTACTGTTCAGTGTTTACCATGTTTTGGAAAAGTCTGACATCATATAATGGTGCGGAAGAGTGCAGCACCTTTTGGCATTTTGGCACAACTTGTGTCTCGCTGATTATCAAGTTTTGACGGAATCTTTTGTAGCCGAAGGCGAAAAACAGCACGTCTAAAAGTTCAGGGTGGTGGCCGTGGCTAGGAAGGGGCATAATTTTTACAAGCGAAAAGGAAGATTAGTTGTTAATTCAGTAAAAACACAAAGGAGGTTAAAGATAATATCCTGCATGGCGGATTTTTAACTACAGTAGAGCATTTAGACAAGGAGATAAATAAGTTTTATTTTTATTGTTTTTGTTGTTGTTGTTTTTTGTTTTTTTTTTGGGGGGGGGGG
>RQTK01000435.1:362138-386594 GCA_003991915.1 Elysia chlorotica
CTGTCTGTCTGTCTGTCTCTCTCTCTCTCTCTCTCTCTCTCTCTCTCTCTCTCTCTTTCTCTCTCTCTAACTCTTATTGTTTTCATTAGTCTGATGAAGCCAATAAAGGCGAAACGTTTATATGAATCTCTCAACCTCTAGTTGTTTCTGATTTATCAGGCTGAGACAGGAGTCATGGTATTCCCGCCCTGTCTCGTGTGTGGCAGCACATACAATTGTCAGACGTCCGTCTTGGGGCCCGTCCACAATATAGCCTATATAGTACTGATGCTGGACGTTAAAACCAACTCAACTCAACCACGACGTTGTATTTGTACTTACTTACTTAACCATCATGTATAGATTTGTCAGTCTAACGACCTGCATTTGTATCACCACTCAGGCACTTACCGGTACGATTATAGGGCTATGAGCTCTCATCAAATCTAAGTACCCCTACTTCACGTAATCTCGTACTGATAAGATTCATCTGTTGGGGTGGGGGGGGGGGTAGGTTCAAGTCCTGAACACAATCGACATAACCCCCATGGCGATATCCCCTGGCGGTACCACCGAGTTTACATCTAGAATGTCAAGTACAAAAGGGACGTATATTTAGACTACGGAATTACACCGAAATAAAGATGCCATGGTCGGGCGTTTAAATGCATTGCCTCGTTGTACATGTACTTGGTGGTTGGTACCTCTAAATAAGTGTCTATAGATAGCTCTGATACACTAGAGGCCTTGCCATAAAGAAGTCCATTGTGAAGACGATAGAATTACTTAGAAAATGGAATCTACACCAGCGTCCAATAGTGACTCTATCCTAGACCTTCAGAAACAATGAACAGTCACAGTTGAGTTGGTTTAACGTCTAACATCAGCACTGTTTTAGGCTATATTGTGGACGGTTCCCAAGACTGACGTCTGACAATTTTATGTGCTGCCACACACTAGACAGGGCGGGGATTCCATGACTCCTGTCTCAGCTTGTCACATTATACTGACACCGACCCAACCAGTAGGGATCGTAATCGCCATGGTTTTTTTTTTTTACCTTTTGCGTCGGAAGCCTTTGTTCTACCCCAGGGCCTCCGCGCCCTCCAAGAGCAGCCAGAAAAGTCATTGCTTAAAGGGGCGTGATTACGCCATCCGTAATCGTCGTGTGGATCGCAAATCCTTTACTGACTTTGCAGTTCACAACATGTCAACATGTTTGGACCGGCGATCCATTTTGAGTTTTGACTTATTTTAGGAGTACCGGTATTATGTACCATTTCCAAGAAAAAGCTGAAGTGAGGTTATGCTATTGCTAATCGCACCGGGCAGTGCGATAAAATTAATACAGGCTTCGTGATAATCAGGCCTATTATTTGCTCATTGGCCACGTAAATTTAGGGTAGAGAGCTATGATTGGACGCCGGGGTAGATACCATTACCTAACGTCTTGGGGTGGGGCGCGGTGGTCCTGGGGTAGAACATCGGCTTCCGACGCAAAAGGTCCGGATTCGAGCCTCGCGATTGCGCTCCCTACTGGTTGGGTCGGTGTCAGTTTAATGTGACCGGATGAGACAGGAGTCATGGTATCCCCGCCCTGTCTCGTGTGTGGCAGCACATAAAATTGTCAGACGTCAGTCTTGGGGCCCGTCCTCAATATAGCCTATATAGTGCTGATGTTGGACGTCAAACCGACTCAACTCTGGCTGCTCATTGTTTCAGTGAGTCTAGGATAGAGTCTCTATTAGACGCTGGTGTAGATGCTATTTTCTGAGTAATTCTAACGTCTTCGTTTTCGCTATGGGAACGTTGTCGCAATGCCTCTAACTCTAAGCGCCAGTAATCGTCGGTTGACCGATCGGCTAGTTGGTTGGATCGACCTCAAGGACTCAAGGACTTAGGGACTCATATCGTGGATTACATGTACCAGTGACAGTGACAAAGCAACCAGGAACTTCATGTACAGGTACCAACTACCATTAGTACCAAGCGTCGGCAAAGCTTTATCGCGATCAAAGGTAGATAATCCAAGTCACGTGCGACACAGAATTATCTCGGTTATCTCCCCTGGACGGGGCAAAGGTCTGGGAATTTCCCACTAGCCCTGCAGGTTGTAGCCCCTCCACCACAATGAGAACTTGAGAAGTGAAAGTGGTGTTTGTTTGGACTGTTTGTGTTTGTTGTTGTGTGAACGGGACACTTGAAATTAATGAAGTGGGTCTGTGAATGGGACATCTGGGAATCGAATGAAGTGGGAACGTTGGTCCTATGTTTTGTAAAAAATTATTTATTTTGTATGCTAGAGCGAAAAACATGGTCTGCTTTCATCTTAGCTTTCTTTAACAGATTCAAGCGGTAGAGCGTTGGTCTCGAGATCGGGAGGTCCGTGGTTCAAATCCCGCGGTCCGCAGATTTACTAGTCCGATTTCGCCCCCTGCAGCTGGTTGGGTTGGTGTCAGTATAATGTGACCAGCTGAGACAGGAGTCATGGTATCCCCGCCCTGTCTCGGGTGTGGCAGCACATTATATTGTCACATGTCAGATTTAGGACCCGTCCACAATAAAGATTTGAGTTGAGTTGGTTTAAAGTCCAACATCATCGCCTAAAACATTAGAATTATTAGAGGAGATGACGAGAATAATAAAATTTTTTAATAAAAAACAAAAAAACACAAGACTATTCTCCCATAATTCAAATTTTGGGCACTTTAATCATAAAATAATCACATAAAAGTATCACAGGCGTATTTTTTGTGTGAAGCAAGCATAAAACTATGAACATGATGAACAAAAACAAATAAAGAAAGTATATAATATGAATTCAAGGAAAATCTGAAAGCAGAGAAATGACCATTTCTTAACAACAAAAACGACAACAGCAAAAAGATGAGATAAAAATATAAATAACCATTTCTTAACAACAATAACGACAACAGAAAAAAAATAAAAGATATAAATAACAAATAAGCAAACAAACAGATTTGAATTTTTCATAACGTTCAAAACAATATATAATTAATACAAACAATTGTTTAGTTCATATACAATGGACACTGTCTAAGTCCATGCCTCTTTACATGTAATAAAATAAAAAAAAACCCACACAACTTCATTTGTACACAGTTGATGTTATCACAAAGTGCTTATTCATATATAGTAGTTCTAGTTGAGTTGGCTTAACGTCCAACCTCAGCACTATATAGGCATTATTGTGGACGGGCCCCAAGACTGACGTCTGACAATTTTATGTGCTGCCACACACGAGACAGGGCGGGGATACCATGACTCCTGTCTCAGTCGGTCACAATAAACTGACACCGACCCAACCAGTAGGGAGCGAAATTGCCAGGACTCGAACCACAAACCATGGACCTTTTGCGTCGGAAGCCAATGTTATACCCAAGGGCCACTGCACCCACCGGTTCATACATAACCATTAAAGTAGTTTTGCCCCTTGTATGTTTACTGTCTCTTAATCTAAATACATCTTTCGATGACAAAAAAGTTAAGTAAGGTCTACTTTATCTACAGTTCATAACAACAAGAATCAAAATAATATGGCAATGGATTGAACGATGCTGATTTGATCACCTTCGCAGCAAACTATACATGCAGCATAATGATAACTTTTTATCTCTGCTCACCTTTTAACTTGACCCAAATACTCGCGATAGACTTATGTAGAGTTAAAATATAAATCAATGTAAACATAGGCCTGGTGCAGGTAATATCACATGACCAGTATTGCTTATGGTCTAGTAAAGCAACATGCACTTGCATCTTGTAAAGCTTATATAAGGGATAGCATACAACAAAGTCACTTCGCCATAAGCAGAATGTTACATAATATATCTCAAGACTGCAAAATAAACAAGGGGCCTATGTTCCATTTTACGCATAGTAGCTGACAATATTTCCCCACACATTGAAGCGCACAAGGGGTCTAAGTTCTACTTTGCGCATGGTAGCTGACAAAATTTCCCTACACAGTGAAGTACCCAAGGGATCTATGTTCCACTTTATGCATAGTAGCTTACAATATTTCCTCAACATTGGAAAGTACACAAGGGGCCTATGTTCCACTTGGCTTATGATATTTCCTCACACAGTGAAGTACTCAAGGGATCTATGTTCCACATTATGCATAGTAGCTCACAACATTTCCACACACAGTGAAGTAACACAAGGGGTCTATGTTCCACTTTGAGCATAGTAGCTGACAATATTTCCCCACACAGTGAAGTACACAAGAGGTCTATGTTTCACTTTACGCATAGCAGCTTACAATATTTCTTCAACATTGCAAAGTACACAAGGGGCCTATGTTCCACTTAGCTTATGATATTTCTCCACACAGTGAAGTACTCAAGTGGTCTATGTTCCGATTTGCGGATAATAGTTCACAACACTTGTACTAACTGTCAAACGGTCAATAATTACGATGCCTAGTCCTAGCCCTGCTTCAACACTTGCAACAGGCCTGAGGCCACGCTGCGCCAAGCGTTGAACCCTCTGCCTTGCACCCGCTTGACTAGCAGTTCGAGTACCTGGTCTCGCATTCTCTGGTCATCGGGAGTGGAGGACAGCCTAGACAGCAGGCACTGGAAGTGATGGGTTATGCTGCAGCTGTCAGAGCCATCTGCTGAGCTGCATAAACAAAATAATGATGTTGTGCATAGTCAATTAAGATTTTTGCAGGGCAAAACACAATACAGTGATATCCACTTAAGATAAACCCTATGACTAAACAAAATGTTTTTCCTAAGCACCCAATACAATACAGTGTAATCCACTTAAGATAAAATAAACCTTGTTGGTGATAAACTATGGCTTTATACATGTATAAACTTTTTTCCTAGTCATCAGTTTTCTCTTTTTTTCTGTTTACAGTCACTGTTTAAAAATAAACATCAAATAAATAAACTTTTACTTAAGCCTTTCCCCAAAAGTTTTATCTTAAATGTATTCGATATAATAATGTATGCAACCCACTGCTTTTGTAGTAATGGTCTTCTAACTTAAAATATTAACCAATTTATAGAAAAGAAAAGAAAACCAAAATCAACAACATACCCAAAAAAGATAGATGCTTAGCTTTGAGGATTGGTCCATACAAACTACACACATTTCATCCATAAGGCATTCCACCTTGCTACTTAAATTTACATGTATTTTGATATGTGCATACATGAGCCTTTATCACACAACAAACAACATGACACACAATAATGATATGATGTTCATATTGATCATAAGTGTGTCCTATTATCCCGTAATTAGCCCTTGGTTGATATGAGTAATCTAGAGTTTGTTTCAAGACATTGAGTAGAAAAAAATATTTACAAAGGGAGCTACTTGGTTATATCCCAAAGCATCATAGGAAAACTCATTTACATCTCTGTACTTGTAACTCTCACTTCAGTTGGTAGTTTTCTTTTTACATATAATTTTTATTTTTTTTTATTCAATGTTACCGGTATAAAAAAAAAAAAGAAAGATAAAGCATAATTTAAAAAACACAGCACAGTGCAGTTTTCAAATGCAAATAAAAAAAAAATCCTGAACATGATTATTAGATAAGAGTTTTTTTGGAATGAATTATTAAGACAACTATACCAATGAATAGGAGAAGAAGCAGATAATTAAAAAAAAAATTATAGACTGTTTTACTAAGACCAACAATATAAACTATACAGTGGCATTTTCTTGAAATAAACTTCTTCAGGACAGTTAAATATATTATTTTATACCAAGTTTATATTTATTAGTGACTGTAGAATAAACAGATTGGCATTGACGTCTTGGAAATTGTTATTCTACATGAAAGCGTGGTTTTTAAAAAGGGTTTTTCTTAGGCGTATTTGACTATAGGTGTGCAGAGACTTTACAACAGAATGTAAAACCTATGCCACAAGCTTTGACTTAAAATCTTAGAAAAATAACTTTACTTGTACAATTACGTCTTATATTGACTTAATGCCTGAAATAGCCAATGTTTAAAAAAACAACACAGAGATTGAGTGAGTAAGTTGGTTTCCTAAAGTCCAACATCAGCAAAACTATACTGTAGGTGAGTAGTGTAACTTATCTCTGACAATTTTGCCTGCTGTCAAAGCAGTGAAACCAGGATTTTATTTCAGATAACCACATTATACTGACACCAATTCAACCAGTAGGGGACGAAATCAGATAAATAAATTCTGTCCGATTCGGAGATCAAAGCTCTATCAAAAGGATTGAGAACTATGGCAAAAAATGATTGACAGTGCTATATATACACAATGTATCATTGTCATCAGTGCTGTTGTTAATGCAGATGATTTTACACAGAAAATAATGAGGAAGAAAAATGTCCCACAATAATCAGTATATATAACCAGTGTATATTCACTGAGTTATTGTTCTGAAACAGGACTTAATAAAAAATAAAAAAATTAAAAAAAAGGATACAAAGAGATTTTACTTACACCCATACTAAATAGAAAAAACATTAAAAAAAAATAAAAAAGAAAATAAAGAGATTTTACTTACACCCATACTAAGCATCCAGACCCTTGGACCTCAGGCAGACAGGAGTCTGTCCAGGCAGACAGAACGTCCAGGTAGAGGTTGAGAACTTCAGGATGAGTACTGGCTGCGGACACAACGTCTCCCATGTCAGCTTTCAGCAGGGGACTGAAACACACAGACAGACCACATGTTAAAGAGTTGAGCTGAGTTGACTTGCCTAACATCCCGACTGAGACAGGAGTCATGGTATCCCCGCCCTGTCTCGTGTGTGGCAGCACATAAAATTGTCAGACGTCCGTCTTGTGGCCCGTCCACAATATAGTATATATCGTGCTGCTGTTGGACGTTAAACCAACCCAACAACAACGACAACTTGCCTAACATCCAAAGTCAGCACTGTATAGGCTATATTGAGGATGCGCCCCATGAATAATGCCTGACAATTTTTTGTGCTTTCACACAGAGACAGTGCGGGGAGACCTGGACTCCTGACTCAGCTGGTTACGTTATAATGACACTGCCCAACCATTTTAAAAGCCATTGTATTAATTAGTTAATAGTATATAATACTATCATCACACAACCACAACACATATTTAAAAAAAAAAATATTATGTGTTACAAAAGAGCTTGAAGATGGATGGAATATATTTCTGTATTGGATCATATATTTATAATCAATATTATAAACATATTTCATGAACTTCATAACAAAACAAAATGTATTTTAAAATTACACCAAGCATGACAATTTTTAACCTAAGGGAGGTAAAAAAAATTTAGTTGCCAAAGCCTCTGAACATAACATGGTAGGTTCCCTTATCAATCGACAGAGTAGTTGAGACTAGAGCCAATTCCTTGCAGTCAATCAATTAGGAGAATTTAAAAGAAAAGAAAGAAAGAAAAGTGAAAATAGAATGAAATAAAAACCACTCAATTATTTTGAACAGACAAAATTGTGAAAGGCTCTATGGTTAGCTAACAACTACAGTATAGCCTATATAGTGCTGATGTCGGACATTAAACCAAGTCAACAACTCAGCTAACGACTAAGTAAGAATTCAAATAATCTTACCAGTTGAGTGGATCATGCTGAAGATAATTAAATTAAAACCACTCTGTCATTTTCAACAGATAACATTCTGGGAGGCTCTATGGTTAGCTAACAACTACAATATAGCCTATATAGTGCTGATGTCGGACATTAAACCAACTCAACAACTCAATTAACGACTAAATAAGAATTCAAGTAATCCTACCAGTTGAGTGGATCATGCTGAACCAGACGCTGGCACCAACTGATGAGGTGACCGTGCAACACATGAAGCCACCTCCGTCCCTCATCCTCAACATTGTCAACCTTGAGTTTGAACATGTTCACAAACACACCCTGGAAAACATAAGGAACCGTCAATGTGAAAAGTTGTGAATTTTTTATTTTAATGTAAACTTTGTGACTTCCCTTTTTCTTACACCTCATACACGTAAGGTAAAAAAATGTTTTGAGTATTCATTCCCATGAAAATTACAAGTAAAAATTTTCGGAAGGGATGACAAAAATCAAATCTTCTGCAAATGGATATATTGCTCTAAAAAAATCAAATTTTTACAAACATTTTGTGTCACTTTATTTGAAATTTGGCAAAAATTCACGAGTCTATATTAAGCCGATTTTAATTGCATTCACTTATTATTTAAAATTCATATGCTGTAATTTATCTATGAAAATGAACGATGAAGTCCACATATTATATCAGAGTTTTACCAAACACAGGTTGAAACATATTTTATAAACTCTTACTGAATAAAAACTTTAACAGTTTTAACATACATTTTCTTTAACAATTTCTACATACATTTCCACCAGTACTTCGCATCAGCTTATCACAGACAGCATAGCAGTAACTTTCAAATCTGTTTAGAAAGTGTGAAAGGGGAGAATAAGTCTAGATAACCTATGAATTTTACCACACTTCTAAAAATTAAAAAGAGGTAGAAAAATATCCATTATTCCTGTATTAACCAAAATTTACAACGTTTATCATCAATTGACTCAATTCAATCTAAAATAATTTCTGAAATTATTTGTAGAAAAATTAATAAGTGGTCAATCAAAGATAAAGATACTATGATCAGCCCAATACACAGAAAATACTCTTTGATTCCATCAAGAAATCAAATTTCCCAAAAGACATGAGAGTATTTTGCTGATTTGCTGCCAAAAGAATGTTTGAAAAATTCATGTTAAAAAGTATGCTGTAAATATATCAAACAAAATGCAGAGGAAAAATAATATTATTGGTATAATATGATATTGATAAATAAATTGATTCTTGTTTAAAAATTACAATAAACACAATTGTAGTTTTTTAATAATAAATGGGAGCAGGTGTTCATCTAATTGAAAATCAAAAGATCTTGAAGGAGAAAATACAGATAGTGATAAATGTTTATTACCTGTCCTTCTTCTTAGCACAGCTCACAATATTGATCAAATGATGTACGAGAAAATTAGCAGGCGACTCTAACTCCTTTTCTGTTGACTCAGAGGACTGTTGAAGACTCTCAAAGAAATTCATAGCATTATTCCTTCTGGAGTTCTCTAGTTGAATCTGTTGGAAGATTTAGGGTTGGTGCATTAAATATTACAGTTAGGAGAGGGGGGAAAAAAACAGAAATTTAAAGGGAAGATTTGGATTACTTATTACTGAGAAAGATTATGTTTTGCAAAGTTTTACAAATATTTAACACGTCCATTTAACACGTATAATATGTTCCTATGATTTTACCTAAGAGAGCCAATAAAATTGTCTGAAAGTTTGCGGATTCGTTCCTTAATATCTTATACTGAAAAGGCAAAGTACATGATTTTCCAAATTCATTTTTTAACATAAAATTTCCTGTTTCTTAGGAATGTGCTAACAGAAAACATGTGTACATGATTAGATCACCTTTGATAAAATCTCTTTGCCATCTTGTGTATTTGACAGTGTTACTCTTAACTTCCCCTGCAGCTGTGTTGAAAGACTGGGATTGGACATCAAAGTCTGAAATTGAACAAAGCTAATCAGCTTCAAGTTGGGTTTTTTTCATATTCCTCTCCTCACCAACCTGCTATATAGAGTTCAGTTAAAAAATAAAAGAATTATAAGTAATTCATTGAGATGTTGTTGGCACAACATTTATATATGGCGCTGTGTGACTTTTGAGAAGGAACTAAGCATGATCCACGACAAGGACATCAACTTTTATTGACTCCCTGTGTCAAGGATTGAGTAACTGATTACTGAAGCTTTCAAGTCACAACAAAGAAAGTTAAGTGTGGTGAACAAAGTAATGGCAACCTGCCTCATAGATTATGCAGTTTGTCAAGAAAAGTCAGGACTTAACTCTTGATTACCCTTGCCTGCTCGGTCTTAAAGAATGTGAAAAACTTTTTAAAAATATAAAGTCATGAAGATGTACATGTAAGAATATACACAATAAAAGAACTGGGTCCAATGTAACAGCTTTATGTAAAACAAGGAAACTACTCTCTACATTTGACTTCCTAGCTATCTATACAAATCACAATTTTAAGGAAGAAAAGAACGACTTCCAAGATTCAGCACTCACAAAAAAATGATTCATCACTCACATTTACAAGTAAATACTTTGCGCTTTGCAAAGAGTCCAGGGTCAGATGTAGGCAGGACACAGGTGCCAGGAGCATAGTCATCTGAGCGAGCTGGCTGTTTAAATCAGACTCACAAGGCAGGCCTTTCAGTCTTATGTACAGCTGTTTTGAAAGGAAGTAATTTTAAACAAAATAAGAATTAAGAAGCGTCATTATTTGGACAGGAAAACTTTATTTACATAGTAGGTATAAATAACAAATTTTGACAGAAAGCTCTAGATCTATAGGCCTACATAAATTTAATGATTGTGCGTTACTGTTAGATCGAGATGTCACTTGGTCAAAACCAAATTTTAAAAAAGAAATTGATTGTACGGTATCATCATGTTCGTACGTGCATTTACAAATATATAATCTAGACTGTTCTAAATCTAGTCCCTAAATATTTCTATTCGTTTCAATAGCGGACCAAGATCTAGATCTACCTCTTGACAGTATTCTGCCCAATCCACAGCATTAGAGACAGAAACATCATCCCACTTCTGAATGTCAGTATTTGATGCTTGGTTTAGGATGGTAGCGAATTGAAAGACATTTTTCAGGACCGTTGCTGCTTGTTGTGACATCACTCATGGCATTGACTACTAGATCTCTATGTCACTGAGAAGTCACAGGTTTCTATTAGATCTAAGAGGCTAGGTAAACTGAAAAGTCAAATTTTAAGTCACTTTTAACAGTACATAACAGTTTTCACTTCTTCTAACATATTGAAAGCTTTACTTGAAATCTGCCACCATTCGACTAATTTACTTGTATACATACAAGCTATAATCTAGTTTGAGCAGTACAAAAACTGTCTAAATCTCCAGTTTCCTGTTATTGTTTCATGCTTGCAAATCTCTACTTTCGGCTTCTGCCTAATCTACAGCTTTGTTATATCTAGGAGGCTTTTTACCCACAGCAAAGTGCTCTTGTTTAGCACCAATACCGAGAGATATTTTTGAATATTGAGCTACGTGGAGGATTTTTTTAGAATAAAGAGTAGATCTACATTTTCTAGTTCTATACGGTAGTATAGAGAGATAATATAGAAAAGAAACCTCGTCGAACGAAAAACGTAGCTTGTGGGTCTAGAATCTATACTAGCTATCTAAATTCATTTTACAACTTTATAGAATCTAGACGTCTAGATTAACAGATAACATGTTTAAAAAGTAAGTGATTTTCTTGATTGGGGCTAGATTTAGATAAAGACTTACCTACAAGTCTAAGACTAGTGTAGCCTACCTGTTCTCACTGTCTAAGAGCTTGCTGCATTTACGAGCCCACTATCCACTGTATTAAAAACAGCTAAATCTATCACAGTAAAACACAATTTTCATCTTTATTTTACCTGTATAAGAATTAACTAAAGATTGGAATTGAAACTCGCTTTTAGAAGAACATGTGTTTGCACTATTTTTTTTTATCCTCTCCATCTATAGATCTATAAATTTACAATGTACCCAGAGCATTGTAATTTGTATCATTTTGTATGTGTATGGTGGTGAGAGATTTGCAGAGAAGAGTTCTTAAGTAGGCCTATTTGTGGAAGATATAAAATATATAATTATAATTTCTAGATCATCATCTTTTAGTTCAACCGTGCCACTTAGTCTGTAAACAGCATTCTTGTTCTTTCTCGTCCAATTCAAAAATGTCGATCACTCCCCATGATTTAATTGGTTTACATGATCTCTCAGAATCAAGGAAAGGTCAAGGGTGGAGGCACTGCTTTTAATCAGAGGGTTACAGGTCTATCTTGGCTGGCACAAATCACATTGATCATGTTTTTACCCTAACCTTATAACTGGTTAGGGTGAAGATGATCGACCAAACCTCGGGTATCCTTTTCTGAGATCCTGTGGCCTTGAATAAACCACCAATACCTAAGAAACTTTACTGTATTACACGTATGCTTACTAGTCTAGTTTTCCCTGATTGCTGTATCGTCACCTTTTTAGGCTTTTCAAGTTTCAGGCCAGGCTAATGCCACTATAATCAGTTTTTGTAGTATTTATTCATCATAAAATACTGGTCACATTATCATGATTATGGTTCATTCTCCCTTCTACTCCCACCTCCACTTTACAGTAAAAACTGGACCGATGTAGCAATAAACATATCATTATGAGCCATTGGGAGAGAGGCAATTAAATACCCTGGCTTCTTCAATGCCATTGACATTCATGTCATACATGAGGAAAGGGAGAGTGGGGTCGTCGACGTTTACTGATAGCAAAGAGAAGAAAAGTCAGGACTTGGTAAAACATGTCACCATAAGGGTCATTTTGATAAGAGATGTCAGTGAGTGGTGTGCACTGTATGACAAATGATGCACAAGTGCTTTTAAGTTTTCTAATGTTCCAAATTGTTGATCAATTATAATGCTTGTATTACCAGCTCATATTCCTCTCTTTAGTTTGGATGGCCTTCTCTTTTTTTACTGTCGGACAAATAACATTTTAGCATCCTGAGATGATGTTTCTACTTCATGATTTAATTCAAATGTAGGCCCCCTATGTGTTGAACAGGTTATGGTTTATAAAATTTCTCTAGTGGACAAACATCAAAATGAAATTTATAAATGAGATGATGTTTATACTTTATCATTTATTTCAAATGTATACATGTGCTGAATAGGTTATGTGGGTTATAAATTCCTGCCGCAAATTCATAAGTAAGAAGAAAGTGAACTATCAAACACAACATCTCTTGTAAAAGGGAAGGGCTAGAAACCAGTGAAATCGGCTCATTTCATGAAAATATTCAAAATGTGGTTCTGATAGTAAAGATTCACTGAGTTCTTATTCATAGTCCACCGTACAGTAAAGTCTGCATAACCCTAATCATATATCTTTTTTTCCCACCTGTGCTGTATGTCAGAGGTACATTTCGATCCCATGTAGGGAAAAAAATAACATATTCCTATCTGTTACAAGTTTCTTTGTTTTTTCTTTAGATGATGTGCTAATTTAATGGTATAGAATCAAGGCCTCTGTGTAGGTAATAGATTTTTTACTTCTTGTTCTAAATATTTCTCTGAGTAATATTCCCCTTTTTGCCCATTTTTAAATTGCGCTATGTTGAAATTATCTTTTCTCTTTTTCTCTCTCCAGATTTGATGAGAGTGAAAATGTGGGCAATGTAAATATTGCAAAATCATCTGTCCAGAAAGGCATCCGGAGTCAGATCTTAGACCAGTTTAGTCACATTGATGACTATCTGGACCAGATTTTACCCAAGAAGGAGCCTTTAAAAATTGTCAAATGGTAATATTTATTTTGTTGTAACTTGTATCTACATCCCTTTTTTTTTTTCAAAGTAGCTTTAACTACCCTGAATGTTAAAGGGTATTCATCAAAATTAAGCCTTTTTTTATTTAAAAAAAAAAAAGAGATTATTAATATTATGGTATCTACAATACTTTTGTGAATTTTGTAGCTTATTAATATGTCTTGATTAAACGAAAATAAATTATTGCAATACTTTATCTCAGAGAAATGTTAATTTACTTGTATACATGCCTGTATATCATTATTGTTTATTTTTAAAAAAGGATTTTAATTTATGCAGTATATAGATCTACTTTGCAGTAAATGTATCATAATCATAGTGAAGTGTACAATTCCCTTTACCAGAGTATATTGTACCTATCACCTGATATTTCCAGGATCTCAAGTCATCAATATTACTCCTTTATTTATTTTTTTTATTTTTTTTTAAAGTATAAGCTGGCGTAATAATGTCTACCCCTAATATTTGCATATATATGCTGTTAATTAACTACTTTTTTTTCTCTTGCTCAGCCATGAGCACATAGAACTTCTATGTAACCAGACAGGGGAGATCCTGTTCTTCAGACAGAGAGATGGGCCACTGTTTCCATCACTCAAGCTGCTTCATAAGTGTAAGTACTGCATACAGACAGACTTCTGGAATTCAACAAATCTAAACTTTAAAAAATCTCCCTACATTCAACAAACACATAAAATTTCCTTGATTTCTCTTTTTCTTTCTTTTTAGTAAACTAAGTTTGATCCAACTAACTAATCTCATACCAATCACTATATCCAATGAACAAGAAATGTCAAGAAGCTTATGTTATAAACTCAATGTTTAGCTAGGTTTTATTAGGAAAAACATTTATTCAGAATCTATGAGTGAGCACTGAGCTGATCATATAAGCGTTTTGTTAAAATTGTTGTTCCACGCTATCTATGTTAAATCAACATTACGCAGGATAGACTGTGTTTCTATTGTACTTTGATACCATAATTATTAATGGCAACACTGAGATTTTCCATAGTATGTTTATGTTATCGTAGGGTGATGGAGTATGAAGTGGAAGAGCTGCATGTCTACTCAGTTAACAGCTTCATATAAATTTTCATATTGTAAATAAAATATAATACATGCATTTGTATTAAAAGTATTATCCTTAAGTTAATACTTCAACTTTTCTGGGGCTCTAATGCAAGGCCCATTCTGTCTTATTTATTCCTTAATTTTACCTACTGGTTGATTATTTCTTTTTCCACATATTATAATTAGTTCTGGGTTAAAAAGTTCCTTTTACTGTTTACATATGAAAAATGTAAAAAAAAACTGTATTAATCCAAAATGTTTCACACAACTTATATTTTTTATTTACTTCCCTTCCTCTCTCCCATTACTGGGAGTGCAGTCCCCTTCATTCTACCGCACATGCAGGTGGACAAAGGGGCCATCAGGTTTGTGCTCAGCGGTGCCAACATCATGTGTCCAGGTCTGACGTCTCCTGGGGCCCAGATGACAAAAGTTGACAAGGATCAGATCGTTGTATCCTTTGAAACAGCTTTCCGTTTCAGTCCATTATCATTTTAAATTTAATATTGAAAATTCTCATCAAGGCCACTGTGATAATTCTTTTGTTATCAAGAAAAGTTTAATTGCAACAAGCGGCATCTTTTTTTTTTTTTTTTCATCTTCCTCATTCTCTCTCTTCTCTTTTGTCATTCTTATCTTTCTTTTTCTCTGTTAATATTCCAAATACTCCAAACTTTAAATGGCAAAAGTTTCTTTTTTTCTTATACCAGACACTTAATATTAAAGTATTAACCAGCAATACATGAATGTTTTTTGTTGTTGTCATTGTTGTTGTTTTTTTAAGTAAATGTTTGTCTTTGGATTTTAAGATAACAAATGAAGAATGTCAAAATAAGAGAAAAAGAAAAGTTGGCATAGGGGACAGACAGATCACTAACGATAATAATTTCTTTATTAGAATGGTTATTAAAGTATATATTTGTAAGACTTTGAGCTATTGTACTTAAACAAAGACAAATAAATATTTTTTTTGTTTTAACCTACTGCAGACTTTTTTTTAGTTTAAGTAGCTACTCGTTCTTTCCTTAACTTGTGTGAAGGCCATCATGGCTGAAGGAAAACAGCACGCTCTCGCTGTAGGCTTTACAAAAATGTCCACAGAGGAAATGTAAGTCCTTTATCTTTGAGAACTGTTGAATCTGTATCCTGTACAAAATACTGTTTAATATTTTTTCTTGGACATTTAAAAATAAAAATTTTTTTCGTTTTCTTCAAATAAAAAGTACCGGTACGGGTACTTAAGTTATCCAAAAGTTCATTTTGTTTGATTCCTTATCCTTTACTTTTTGGTATTAATTTAGAGAATTAGGTTTCTATATCAGGATATCTGACAAGGTGCAAATCCACCATTTGTTTTTAACTGTGAAAAGTGAGGGGCAAGTAACTAACTTCTTCAATTCAGATTATATAACTATGATGATGAGCTCCCTTTTGTCACTGTTCACCCCTTCGTGACATACAACGCAAGCCCTACGTCCAATTTTTTGTGACAAGATGCTTAGCCCCCTTACATTGTACATCCTCAAGTCCTCCTATTTCGCCATTCCCAATGACGCTTAGACGTAAGTGTTTTTTACTGCGAAAAGAGGCACCAAATGCCAAGCAATTAAAAAACTGATGGCATAGCTGAGTTCAGCGATTTTGGAAATGTGCCAATCATAGTATACCACTCTTCAATTTTCGAAAAAAGGATTTAAGTAATATGTGCCATTGTTTTGATTTTTTTTTTTCAGTCTTTTCAATAATTAGGAAAGAAAATATCTATATTAATATTTGATTTAAACACAATTTTTGACATATCTCACCAAGTTAGTGATACACTGTTAATCAATATTAGTAGAATTTAATGATTCATTTGTATACTAGTTATCTTATGTTATAATTTTATTGTTTTTTATTTATCCTCAGACTGTCCAAAAACAAAGGAGTTGGTGTGGACAACATACACTTCTTAAATGATGGACTTTGGGGGATGAAGCAGATTAAATAGCATTTGTGTATTGATTTGTGTGCAGAGAATTTAAGATCAGACCTAGGCCATTTGCTAACTTTTCTTGTAGAAAGTTGATGATAATGTTACAAATGGGCATGACACATTTGTCTTTTCTTTTTTGTCAATAGTCGTCATGCTTTCTTTTGTTCCCTCTGTGTTGTTAGCAACCACTACAGGGCCAGCGACGAAAATAAAACGTTTTGGGAATCGTTGAATTCATTGTTGGTTTTTTTTTCTTTTTTTTTTTTTCCTCTTGCTGATTTCGATTGATTCATGATAGTATTGTTTCTAATTGATTTGCAATACATTTTAATATGTAATTGATTAGATATGGATCAAGTTATGATAATATGAATGAATCAAAAGTGGCAAATCGTAATAAAGGGGGTCACAATTTTGATGGTCTTTGTTTTTCTATTTTAATTTTGCTTTTGGTTTTCTTAAGTGTTTCTTGTCCCTTTATTTTTTAATTATGGCCGGGTGTGATGCAAAAATTGGAATTGAAAATAGAAAATTTTTTTTCAATTTCTTACTCTTTAACCTTTTTTTAATTTACTGTCCACTTTTTCTTCAATCATGGTCTAGACTCATCAAAGGATCAGATCGTTGTATCCTTTGAAACAGCTTTCCGTTTCAGTCCATTATCATTTTAAATTTAATATTGAAAATTCTCATCAAGGCCACTGTGATAATTCTTTTGTTATCAAGAAAAGTTTAATTGCAACAAGCGGCATCTTTTTTTTTTTTTTTTCATCTTCCTCATTCTCTCTCTTCTCTTTTGTCATTCTTATCTTTCTTTTTCTCTGTTAATATTCCAAATACTCCAAACTTTAAATGGCAAAAGTTTCTTTTTTTCTTATACCAGACACTTAATATTAAAGTATTAACCAGCAATACATGAATGTTTTTTGTTGTTGTCATTGTTGTTGTTGTTTTTAAAAAATAAATGTTGGTCTTTGGATTTTATGATAACAAATAAAGAATGTCAAAATAAGAGAAAAAGAAAAGTTGGCATAGGGGACAGACAGATCACTAACGATAATAATTTTTTTTATTAGAATGAATATTGAAGTATATATTTGTAAGACTTTGAGCTATTGTACTTAAACAAAGAGAAATAAATATTTTTGTTTTGTTTTAACCTACTGCAGAGTTTTTTTTAGTTTAAATAGCTACTCGTTCTTTCCTTAACTTGTGTGAAGGCCATCATGGCTGAAGGAAAACAGCACGCTCTCGCTGTAGGCTTTACAAAAATGTCCACAGAGGAAATGTAAGTCCTTTATCTTTGAGAACAGTTGAATCTGTATCCTGTACAAAATACTGTTTAATTTTTTTTCTTTTTTCAATTTCTTGTTGCTTTCTTCAGATAAAAGTTACCAATACAGCCTTATGTTCTCAAAAAAAAACTTTTTTTGTTTTTTTTGTTTGATTGCTTTTTTTTTTGTATCCTCTACTTTTTGGTATTAATTTAGAGAATTAGGTTTCTATATCAGGATATCTGACAAGGTGCAAATCCACTATTTGTTTTTACCTGAAAGATGAGGGGCAAGTAACTAACTTTTAAAATTCAGATTGTATAACTATGATGATGAGCTCCCTTTTGTCACTGTTAACCACTTTGTAACATACAACGTATGCCATACGTCCAATTTTTCGTGGCAAGATGCTTAGCCCTTACATTGTACATCCTCAAGTCCTCCTATTTTGCCATTCCCCATGATGCTTAGACATGTTTTTTTTACTGCGAAAAGAGGCACTGAATGCCAAGCAATTAAAAAACTGATGGCATAGCTGAGTTCAGCGATATTGAAAATGTGAGATCTAGACTAGTAGTAGTTAGTAAGTGATGTGTCTGTAAGTGCGGAGTTGCGCAAAAAATCCCTCTTTCTTAGTCAAATTCCTGCTTTTTGGTTTTCAAAATCCCTCCAAGTTGCCCCTGGAGGTAGGCACCTCTGTTTATTCATTCTTATCTTTCCTTTTCTATGTCAATGTTTCATTAATTCCAAATACTCCAAACTTGAAATGGCAAAAGTTTCTTTTTTTTTTTTTTTTAAACCAGATACTTAATTAATTATTAAAGTAACCAGCGAATGAATGATTTTTGTTGTTGTTGTTTTTAAAAAATAAATGTTTACCTTTGGGTTTTAAGATAACAAAAAAGAATGTCAAAATAAGAGAAAAAGAAAAGTTGGCACAGGGGGCAGGCAGATCACTAAAGATAATTATTTCTTTATTTGAATGATTATTAAAATATGTAAGATGTTGAGCTATTGTACTTAGACAAAGACGAATATATATTTTTTTTGTTTTAACCTACTGTAGACTTTTTTTTAAGTTGAATTAGCTACTCGTTCTTTCCTTAACTTGTGTGAAGGCTATCATGGCTGAAGGAAAACAGCATGCTCTTGCTGTAGGCTTTACGAAAATGTCCACAGAGGAAATGTGAGTCCTTTATCTTTGAGAACAGTTGAAACTGTATCCTGTACAAAAATACTGATAACTGTAATTTTTTTTCTTGGAAATTTTTTTTTTTAATTTTTTTGTTGCTTTCTTCAGATAAAATTTACCTGCACCGTCTTAGTTATCCAAAAATTCTTTTTTGTTGTTGTTGTTTGGTTGCTTTTTTTTTTTTTTGTATCCTCTAATTTTTTGTATTAATTTAGAGAGTTAGGTTTCTATATCAGGGATATGCCACAAGGTGCAAATCCATCATTAGTTTTTACCTGAAAGTTGAGGGACAAGTAACTAACTTTTAAAATTGAGATCACATAACCATGATGATGAACTCCCTTTGTCACTGTTAACCACTTCGTGCTATTCAATGTATGCCACACGTTCAATTTTTCGTGACAAGATGCCTAGCCCACTTACATTACACATCCTCAAGTCTCCTTTATTAACCATACCTCATGACACTTAGACGTAAGTGTTTTTTACTGCGAAAAGAGGCGAGCTTGAATTTTATCTTTCATCTCTGCTGCTGAATCCTCATTAATTTGATAAACCTCAGAAGACAGAATTATACTTAAAAAGGTAGAATTGTGTTTTATTTGTTTCCCAGTTACCTTATCTCAGAATTTTTACCTTTTTTTTTTTAATTTTAATTTTTTATCCTCAGACTGTCCAAAAACAAAGGAGTTGGTGTGGACAACATTCACTTCTTAAATGACGGACTTTGGGGGATGAAGCAGATAAAATAGCATTTATGTATTGATGTGTGTACAGAGAACTTAAGATCAGGCATGGTACATTTAACTAACTTTTCTTGTGGAAAGTTGATGATAATGTTACAAATGACAAATGAGCATGACACATTTGTCTTTTCTTTTTTGTCAATAGTCGTCATGCTTTTCTTTGTTCCCTCTGTGTTGTTAGCAACCACTACAGGGCCAGCGACGAAACTGAAACGTTTTGAAAATCGTTGAATTTATTGTTGGTTTTTCTCTTCTTTTTTTTTTTTTCTCTCGATTTTGGTTGATTCATGAAAGTACTGTTTCTAATTTGCAATACATTTTAATATGTAATTGATTAGATATGGATCAAGTTATGATAATATGGATGAATCAAAAGTGGCAAATCGTAATAAAGGGGGTCACAATTTTGATGGTCTTTGTTTTTCTATTTTTATTTTGTTTTTGGCTTTCTTAAGTGTTTCTTGTCCCTTTATTTGTTAATTATCGCCGGGTGTGATGCAAAAATTGGAATTGAAGATAGAAAATTTTGTTCTATTTCTTAATCTTTAACCTTTTTTGATTTACTGTCTTCAAATGTTCAATCATGGTCTAGACTCATCACATTGATTTCTAAGGAATCGAACAGTATTTAAAAATATTAATTACTTTGTGACTTATTTCCAGTCCCAACACACATTTAGTGAAAGACACTCTACAAAATTCATCTCTGAGTCTGAGAGTCAAATTTGTGAAGTACTATAACTCAGTACCTAAAGAATGCTATATTAAACCCATAACTGGCTTACTACTAACTAGACTTGCTTCGAAATAATTAATGAAATGTAAATCTTGAAAATGTCTTAAAATAATTTTAGCAGTAACTTGGCTCAAAATGTTTTAACTTGAAAAACTCAGAGTCAGTGCTATTTTTAAATTAACTAACCTACATGTATAATTTGCCTTGTAACTTACTCCTTAGTAGAAATCAGTGCCCCATATAAATATCACTTTGCATGCACGTTCATTCTTTTTTTTTCAACCAATTCTATCGAATATATATATATATATATAATATTATATATACAATGTATATTTCTGGGTTGAGAGTTGAGACCCCTCATCCATAATAATCTACCTACATCTTTTAAATCTGCAGAATTTTTAAAAAATTTTTTAAATTTAAATTGTGGTCTAGTTCCATGTACTTTTGACTAGTAAGTGTTGGCCAAAGTAAAATAAATAACTTTGCATCATGGTGTGACATTATTTTTTAATGTCACTGTCAGGATAAAATTTAAAGTAAGATTTCTGACCTTTACAGAGAGACATGCTATCATCAATTCTAATTTTTTTTTTTCTTTCAAGGCCCCTGTGATAACATTACTAAGTGCATAAAAATTTACAACGTAAAATATTTTTATTTCCCAAATACTATATTCTACTTAAACCCAGAGAGTTGCAAAAGAAATAAATTCTTAGTTTATTTATTTGGAGGAAAAAAAACAACAACACTATAGGTTCATACGAATAATCTTAAATTCTGTATAATCTGACACAAAACCATTGCCTAATTCTAAAGATATTTTTAAAGTATATTGTAAATTACAGGCATGATAGTCGACAATAACAGTGTATGACAGGTCTTTTTAGAATTTCAGTGTAAGATAAAAATAGGAGAAACATATATTACTTTCTTGCTGTATATAAAATGCATTCATGCCACACTTTATCATATACACTAACAGTATAGTTTGTAGGATTTCAAATATGAAATGGTAATAGTTTAAGTAGATTTTCTTTCATCAGTGGAATAACATACGGTATCAATAATTATTTTTCTTTTTTTTTTTTAAGTTACACATTATCGACATAAAAGACGTTTTGTATTTTATTTCATGGCTTTTTCTCTTCAGTCAACAAAAGCAATGACTGTATTATGACTCAAATTGTATGTTGAAGGTAATGCACACTTGATAAACTTATCTACTGGTATAACATAAACAGCACAAAATTAACTTATTGTGAAACAATAGAACCTATGTTGGTTGCACGTGTTAATTTAAAATTTTACTTGGAAGGACTAAGAAGATCACAACTCTTGAAATACTTATTACCATTTCTGTTGCTATAAATGTTTTTAAAATGAATATGCTCTATGCTTCATTGGCTGTTTTAGATAGTAAAACAAACCACTAAGTTTTAGTTTTACATTGAGTGTAAAATGTAGTCTGCTTTGACAAATTCACATATGTATGCAGGAATTCTTGAAATTAATTCTCATTAGACATACCAAGTTCATGCACTAAGGTACATAAAATTCGTAAATTTATAGATATAAGGACATAAGAAATGTAAAGCTTGCATACTGTGAAAGACATGTTTGTTTTCAAATCCATTAATAACATTATTAGTAAACACCCCAATAATTTGTCATTTAATTAACCACAAGTATAGATAAGATGTGAATTTGTTTTTTAATCCAATATGGAAATTAGCCGTTGTCATACATATATATATGTATATACATTAGTTGGTCCATTTTACAAGCAACATCAATACATGCATTAAAATAAATTAACCAATACATAGTTTACATAGATTTTAAAAATCCAATAACGTACATGATTGCACTTGCACATTATAAGCATACATAACATAAAGAAAAACATACCTCTATACGCATCTTCATGTCATGTTTTAAGATATTTTTTAAAAACATCAACATTCCTTCTTTCTTGGGGGGCAAACTGGCTCAAGTGGCAGAGTGTTGGTCTCCAGGTCGGAGATCCGCAGTTTAAATCCCACTATCGGCAGATTTTTTTTTTTCGATTTCATCCCCTGTTGGGTCGGTGTCAGTATAATGTGATCAGCGATCACTTTAAAAAATCAACCGCTCAAATACATTTGCTAGTACGTGTATAACCTAAGCTGTATTACTTAGATTTGATTTTTTCTTCAAAATCTTTTTTCACCGCCGTTCCATACAGGAAGGGACGGAGAAAGAATAACATCCAGGTATTAATTGAATATTGTCTGTACTGAACAGAATGGAACCCAGACTGGTCCAAGTATGCCCAGGTCTCTCTGTTCATTTTGCAGCCTCCAGTTACGTAGCTGTAGGGTGTGTACGTTGTTACAAAGTCTTGCACTGATCTTATCACTGAACCCTTGCTTCCAGCAACATGTTCCATGGTAAAGAAAGAACCACCCTGAAAATATGAGCAAATGGAAATGAAAAGAAACGCATACTAATTATCATGCTTACAGTACTTAGAATACATGTTCCATATCTTATCACTGAATTTAAAAAAATATTGTGAATGTAGATCTATGTGGTAACGAGAAAAAGATTTGTTTAAAATGAAACCATACTGTAACTGTAAGTTTAATTTTCATTTGGGATTTGTTCCATCATAAATAAAATTACATGAACATTAATTTTTACTGGCAATTTGACTTGATAAAACAATTTGCGACACCATTTCCCTTTCTAATGAAATCCCATTGAAGTCTTACTTTGGAAATAAAGAAACGGTTGTTGTAACGAGTTATTGTGATAAATAGTAAAAGTCTTTACTACCAAATTTTATTGTATTATACAGCCTTACTCTTAATTTCTTCGTTTTGTCATATTTTTTTTTTAATAAGAAAATTATCTCCCCTCTTAGGTGTTATTATTCTAAGTTAGTAAATATAAATTACAAACCGGCTTCAGAACCCTGTGTATTTCTTTAAGAACAGACGGTGGATCCCGCACAGTGCACAAAGTCAGAGTTGAGACAACCACGTCATAAGAGCCGCTCTTCACATCTGGCATGCTCTCCGCATATGTGTGAAAACAGTCTACCAACTTAATGTGCCGGTAGCTCTCCAACCTCTTCTTCCAAACACTGTCATGGTGGGGGCTGGGCTCGACACATGAGAAATGAGTTCCTTTCGGATAAAACTTGAAATTTTCTCCAATGGCTGAGATGGTATTCATGGTATCCCCGTCCTGTGTGTTGCAGCACATAAAGTTGGTATTGCTTGTGTTTGCAGTGTACCAACCAATGCACATGTACACAGTTTTAGTGCCAACCCCAATTTCAAATATAGATAGTTCTAACCTTTTCTGAAATGGCTTATAATTTGGTCTGGCCTGAAATCCCTCATACTGCTAGATAATTAGAATTAAATAAGAGTAACACCTGCAACTGACTTATTTGGCTCAGTCACAGAATAGTGTTGAATTCTTACTGACATCTGAGGAAATCTCACTAAATGTAATCTTTTCCAAAATGTTTTAAGATGTGTCTTGTCATAACACTAACTAATTTTCTATGAGAAAGTCACATGTAGGCCTATACGAATGTGAAATTTTGTTAAGTCAATTTTGCTTTCAACATTATAGTTTATACAGTAAAAATCTAATACATGTACAACAAACTTAGAATAAAAAAAAACACCCTACATTCAATATACAGATAAAAATTCCCAATTTTTCTTCTTCTTTGTCTTTATTAAACTATCTTGGATCCAGCAAACTAATGTCGTACCCACCGTTTGATCCAACAAACCAGAAGCTAGTTACAAAGCTGCATACTAGACACTCTAAATCTGAATCTAATTTAAAATTAGGCGACCAAAGATCTGCCAGGTTATTGTTAAACAAATACTGTAACACATCCCCCATAAGTCAGGACTGACGTCATGTAGTTAAGCGTACAGTAAAAGAAGTGGGTCACAATGAAAAATGATAAGTAGAGAGATAGAGGGGGTGAGGAGTGGCAGCTAATGGA
>RQTK01000436.1:0-42656 GCA_003991915.1 Elysia chlorotica
TTCTTACATTTAATATTTCTGTGCCTGTTAAAATAGTGTATATAATTCTATAAGTTATGTTAGAATCCTGATTTTTTAAGTTGATTTGTTGAATGTGCTATAGCTCTATATATTTAAAAGTTATGCAACATTCATTTATGAACAAATGTACTGTAGACCGAAGGTACACATTATTTCTACTGGAATGTGCAGATGACTGTATAAATGTTTGAGTGTGCCATACATTACTTAAAAGATTGATTTTATAACCAATAGCTGTTAGTCCAAAGAGTTTCCTTTAAGACATCTTGAATCTTTATCTAGCCTTCCAACTTCATGTATGCAGAAATGTCAGAAAACTTGTATTTTATGGATAAAAATTGATCATATTATTTTGTTTCTGTTTTGATCATCCCATATCTTTTAACTTCCTAAGTAGTATTAATGAATGTATAAACAATTTTTTTTTAATTTTGGAGGGATAATTGAAATTTTTTTGTAATTTAAGAGCAATAAATGGTAGCTCATGAGACACATTATTACTGGAGAATATAGCTCACTGAAATTGGATTTGCAGAAAATAAAATCAAAGTTTCATGTTTTTGATTTATGTTCACTTTTCCAAGTCTCTATTCAACCCTTTTGGATTTGATCCAATTGTCATCAGATATTAGGTTTATACTTTACTCCTTAGCTTTTGGAACACTAACCTGATGTTCCATGATTATTTAAAACATTCAACATTAAAAATTTATGAACAGAAATACATTGTTTTGTTTATTAACAAACAAAATTTGAGTTTCCCAATACGAGTTGTAACATTGCAGTATCTATGAAAAAAACAAGATTGTAATAGTATTATCTCAAATATAACAATGGAAATTCAAAATGTGTGTTTTATTTACATTTTACCTGGACTAAACCAAAAACTGTGCTGTTTTATTTGTTTAGAGTCTGTGCAAACATTTTAAAAAAATATAGATATTGCTAGAAGCACGGGTTGATTTCATTTTTTTATGCGATTTTTGTGAACTGGTTCTTCTCTTTATCTGATATTTCCTATTGTTTGTGTTAGATTTCTTTACTTGAAATTATTTTGAACATCTTTTCTTGTAAATAAAAACCTTGTGTTCTTTCATCCCTTAATTTTTGTTTCTTAATTAGTTCTCTGAGGAAAGAAATTAGAAAAAAAAATTGTACTGTAAAAGTTCATTGAGAGCGCGACGGGTTGATTTTAAGGGAAATATGTTCTTTGTGTAGGCCTATCATAAACAATGATTGAAATGTTTGAAGCAAATAGGAATAAATGGAAAAGATCCGGGGGTCTTTGTTGATCTATGCTGGCAGCAATTGGAATACATCCGTAATGAAGGTAATATATCAGAACTAGCAAACAATAAAAATGGATGTATGTCAATGACATGTGAAAATGGTCAGTCCATTCAGCCAAAAGTCACACAGAGACCGTTTTCGATTAGATTGAAGACTGATCAAATAAACATTAACACCAATGGCCACAACATGAACAGCATCAGTAACGCCGATTAAAAGTTGTATTGGCTGAAAAACAAATGGGATTCAACACAAGGTCAGCTCTCTCGTGTAATGTCCTATAGGCCTATCATTTCTAAACTACTAAAGATTTAGAGTATTTTAGAAATGAGATACTAGCCAACTGAGCTGACCGCATCTTAAACGTGACTCGGTAGGACTTGACACGAGTGTTTAGGAAAACTAGATAAGGATAGAGAAATCGGTATATATCCAATTTAGTTTTAAACTGGCGTTAACACAAAGAAAGTACGGATCAATTGTAATAAAAGGTTTACCATTAGAGACTAGCAATATCGAAGATACACGTAGGCATATACTAAAAAGTCGAAACATACGTCTCACAAATAATGTTTTGGTTGTACAGAAAGTTGTTGGAGGCGCAGACCTGGTCCAGAGGCGACCAAAGAAATAACTCAATATTTGAGGAATGAGCTTGATGTCAAATTTTGTGAGACGTCGTTTACCAATACGCAAAAATGCGAAGGCTTCCGTTTTATTATGATCTTGACCACAAATTACTGTTCAAAGATGATTGTCGACTCTTTGAGATGCACACGGACTCGTTACATATGACTCTATCCACTGGTTCTGTGAAAGAGGCATCTCGGCCTCTCCTTCTTCAAACAGTCTATCAGGAAGACCTCAGGTGGTTCCCGGCCAAAGCTTGCGACACTCATCACAAGCAATTTATTTTCGCTTGCGCTTGATGTGAGGTCTGGGACCCGCTGCCGGGTTGCAAAGCACGGATCAGTTTCTTCTAGAGAACGCCGCTTTTATTTAAGATGTTTTATTAACGGGGATGAAATGGTTGCTCTGATGCAGTAAAACGCAGTATGCAATCGGGAGGGAAAAGGTGGTAGTAGTTGATAAGCTGTAAAAACATTCAAAAAAAAATTTTTTAACGATTTCACAAAATATACATTTTTTACATGTTTGAAAGAATTATCAAAGTTGGGCTGGGCTAAACCAGGGATCTCGGACTGTGAAGAATAGCGTCATTACTTATGAACAAGAGAGAAACTCATTGCCATTTTTGCCATTTACTTACACGAAACGGCGAGATTGTTTGTGGTTTTTCTACCGAACCACTTTTGATTTAATTATTTTAAAACTTTGAACTTTCTCAGTCTGTATACGGGTTTTGAAATAATGTTATACACGAAAAATGTTTAGTGTTTTTGTATGTTTGTTGGTGGGTTTTTTCCGCACATTTCATTTTTTCTTTGTGTTATTTATTGTCTTTGAATTATCAAGATAATTGTTCATTATTCTTTATTACTAGTATATGTTTCCTTTATTAGTTTCAAAGTAAAATAAATAACACGAATGCCTTTCAAAAAATTAAATTTTTGAAGTGGCTAACAAGTACATGTATGTACTGGGTATTATTAATTGTATGCCTATTTCTATTTCATGTAAACACAAACATATCTGGCAAGACCTCCACACATTTTTGTATGCGTGCATATGTGCGTGTGTATGCGATTGGAATGCTCTATCTCCTAGTTTTACGTCTTTCAGTGAGTTTCTATACGGCGACGAGTCTCAAGACTAAGGTATGACAATTCCACGTGCTGCCACACACGAGATAGTGCGGGGATACATGTACCTGGACTCCTGTCTCATACGGTCACTTTGTACTGACACCGATGCGGTTGGAATACAGCGGCGTCCAATAGTATAAGAGCTAATTGTCTGACCAACTGGCTAACCCAAACATAACAAGTCGCGACATATAATGTGTAGTATACTGATGAGTTTGATCGTTAGTATGTCTGTTTGTATGCCTGTTTGTGGTTATGTCGATATGAATCAAAGACGGCACGATTACTATTCCACCAAACTACCTGACCTTATTTATACGTCAGCTGCCCCAATAACCTCAGCGATCAAGCCTGCCCCGCCCGAGGGTAAATAAATTTGAACTATAGGCCTTGCGGGTGCTGAAAACTGGATTTTATTACCATAAAATTATAATATTTACCAACCTTACTAATGATGCCATCAATTAAGGAATCTTTTCTCTTATCATCACGTGTCCAAAAAAGATTGCTTGATGTCTATGAACAGTATAAATGTTATCAGTGATCATTTTGTGCTAGCCTCCTGTAGAGCTGTTGCATCAGACTTCTCTGAAGAACACGAGATTCTGAGCATTCTTCTGAGGAATCGAATTTGGGGACACCCACCGTATAATTAACTGTAATACCGCCTGCCACCATTAAATTGAACATGTTGGACGAATATAATTTATATAAAAGAGGCATTGGGCGTTCCTTAACGAAATTGAAAGTCTTTCTCTGCTACTCGTTATATTTAAGGGAGTAAGCTTAATGTTTTTAAATGTGTATGGGGCGTTGACTTTAGATACGGACAATGTAATTTGAATGAAAAGAAAACTTGTTAAGAGTTACACAATCTAATTTTTTTAAAGAAAACACCAATGAACAACGGTTTGACAGGCTTCATTATTTACACGCACAATCCTTACAAAAACATTTAAAAACAATTCGTGCTTTTGGGGAAATGGGAAAGACTGCTGTGTGGGTAGAGCGAGAAGCGTCTGTTCAGGAGGTCACATGAAACATCAAAACTGGTACACCTTATCTTGGTCTAGCTCTTGTGATCCGTTGCTATGTGCAGTATTTAATTTGGAACCCTTCATTCTATGTTGTTGTTGTTATTATTATTATTATTATTATTATTATTATTATTATTATTATTATTATTATTATAACTGGTGTCGAGTAATAGTTGCCAAGTAGTAGTAGTAGTAGTAGTAGTAGAGTAGTAGTAGTAGTAGTAGTAGTAGTAGTAGTAGTAGTAGTAGTAGTAGTAGTAGTAGTAGTAGTAGTAGTAGTAGTAGTAGTAGTAGTAGTAGTAGTAGTAGTAGTAGTAGTAGTAGTAGTCGTGTGTCGTAGTAGTGGTGGTGGTGGTGGTGGTGGTGGTAGTGGTAGTGCTAGTTGTTATTGTTGTTTTCTTGTTCTGGTGGTTGTTGTAGGAGCAGCATTAGAGATTAATCATAATAAAGTAATAAGTATATTAGCCATGACGAGTACGTTTTAGAATGTAGTTCTGCGTCTTAGCAAAACTCATTTACTTTTCACATCTTACTCTTTGCTTTTTTCCTCACGATTGCTGATTGTTTTGTTTGTTTGTTTTTTTGCTTGTTTTTTGCATGGTGGCCTTTTTTGTCCGACCATTGCCTGTCGTCCTATTTCTGTTGACATCCTCTGTAAATTGAGGTGCACCTTGGTCTGCAGTGCGGTGTTTGGTTTTCTCCTGTTCCGCGTGTAAATCAAACCATGAAATAAAGCTCTGTCTCGCGGCCCCGGCTCTGGACGTGCCCTAAACACGGTCTGTTTGTCTGACATCGGCCGGAGTGTGCTGGTTGCTCCGTTTTTTCGGTGCTTTCAAACAAACGCGACATATTTAGGCGCGGGACGTTCACTAGGGGCGTCCATTTGTGCCGCTCTCCTACATCGGACTCGGAGAGAACGAAACCAACATAGGCGATCTGATGCCCAACATATGAGCATTTATAAAGTTAACTTTTTACACAGTTTTAACTGACTGGGAAAAGTAAGATAGCGTTGATCCGACTGCAAGTCGACACCTCATCAAGTCTAATTGCCAGACATTAAGGGTGAAGAAACGCCTAGCTGAAGACAACAACCAGCTGGCACTGATTCTGAGCACCAACCGCAAACATGTTTGCTTACTTGCTCTTTTCAGCCATGATGGTTTCCTGCTATTGTCAAGACTATGAGTACTACTACTATGATCCTGCCATATGTAACAAAGTGCAAGCAGGCCTTTGGGTGAGTAGCTTGTTACAGGCCGTATCCCCCAGTTGTATTGAGCCTCTTTACGGGCCTCTGGTGCGAACATTTTTTAGAATTCTAATGTTTTTCATTATTAATTGTTTTACATTATTAATCTATATATGGACACAACTTTAAATGTTTTTAACATACCTTTTAATTGCATGATCGTTTAAACCGTTCAGACACTAATAATCACATGTTCAAAAATGCTGAAAAACTATAATATTACTATGTATTCGAAAAGGACTAATTATTTTCTAAAGTGGGGAACCATAATAGAAGTTCACTATGATCTAGCTGTTTACATAGATTTAAATTGTGTTAAGTGTGTCAATCTTGACAGTTTAGTTCAGATGAAAAAAAACAAAAACAACTATACGATAATAATTGTGAAAAAGTCATATTTCATAATTATTTAGCCAAGAAGAACTCTCAAGCATCCAATAAGTATTTCAAAATAAGGGACCTTTCAATGCGGTCACCAAAATGAACTGTCTAAACTGGACCACAGATTATAAATATAAAATTTAGGAGCATATTTAAAAAAAAAAAAAAGAAACATTATACTATAGCCCTTTTGATCTTGTTGTCCTTTAGACAAAAACAAAACAAGATTTATTTACTCAACGGATTAATGTTCCGATAAGAACATTAATGACATAAATACAAAGAATTTAAGAAGTAAGACAATGAACAAATCCTTCAAAATATGCCCAAATATAGTAGCCTACCGAGATTTATTTACTCAACGGATTAATGTTCCGATAAGAACATTAATGACATAAATACAAAGAATTTAAGAAGTAAGACAATGAACAAATCCTTCAAAATATGCCCAAATATAGTAGCCTACCGATATTAATTTCAAAGTTGAATGTAATGACATTCGTAACCCTCTTAAAGTTCGCACCATGTTATTCGTAAAGTGTTGCACAGTTTCTCGGTATATTTCATCAAGATTCATAGAGCGGTCATGCAATTACACCTAATTTATGAGGGTTAGAACAAATAGACCGCTGATTCTTCACTCCCCAGGCTAACTCTAACTTATGCATGCATGACGCCCTTTGATCAAACCCATTCGTATGTTCGGTTTGCTAAAAATTAATGGGAGCCCTGTTGGATACTAAAAGGACTGTGAGAAAGGGAAGACCAGATAGTAACGCACGTGCCTTCTTTCCCTCTTCTACGTATTAAAGACTTTTTTTTTAATCAGGCAAGAATTTCGGTCGCCTTACGGTAATAGCTAAATACGTTGGCCCAATTTCTTTCAGTTCTGTCTAGCCTAATCGAGGAAAATGATTACTTGACTTCACGTGACTTATGGCCGTGAAGCGTCCGGATCCTTCGCCTGTGACACTTCGATACTTTCACGATTTGTGGTGTGAGTTCTCTCCAGTGTCGTCTGTGCTAATTACTTGACATATTGAAAACGTTTCTGATAATCTTGTGAATGATATACAACTATCGACCCCACCCCGCTCTGGCTAGGTCCGCGACACCGAGGACTGCACCATCGCGCACCAGTGCGGCTTCGACATGGAGGTCATCCAGTCCGTCCAGTGCAACGCCAGCCAGGTATGGTCCATCATCGCGTCCGCCTGCGTGTGGGAGTGGGATCCGGACAGGGACGACTGCAACGGCAAGCCGCTCACCTCCGTCATAGGTAAGCAGCTCATTGGGGTGGGATATGAATCATATGGACTTAGCACAAAGCGGAATATCAACTGTGCGGTGAGAACAGTCAAAAAATGACAGTGGACACTAACATTTCTTTTTCTTTCCCCAACGTTATTATTTCCGGTGTCGTGCAGCTGACCCCAGGTGTGTGAAAAAATCTGGCAACAACCCGCACCCTGACGACTGCTCCAAGTTTCTGTCATGCGCAAACGGCACGATGGTCGCCGAACAACGATGCTCGGATGGAACTCTCTACTGGCCGAAGAACGGAAGTTGCGAGTTCGCAGACGCGGTGGCATTTGATTGCGGAGAAAGAAGGATCCCTGTTTCTATTCCTATCTGTAAGTGAAAGCGTCAGCCCTCCTTATTGTTACAAACCTATGCAAACAATCGTACATTGCTATCCACAATTAGACAGCAGCTCTAAGGCGGAGAAGAGTATTCGGTTGAATTAGGCAGAAATAGTGTCCCAGGCAATATTATTTTACATCATTTTTTCATTACATTTTACCGATTGCTACATGACTCTAAAATCAACAAATCCTTTCTTTGGTGACTCAAACACCGACTTAACTTGTTCATTGAAAACGAACCGGTTACAAACAATGATCAACATGACTGTGTCATATCATCAAGATATCGATGAACTTTTATTCTACTTAGTTATGTTAACAATTACGGAAGAAAAAATAAGAAATTGGGAGATTCTAAGAGAGAAAATACGAAGATAGCCATAAGGAGTTGGCGGTGGAAAGAACACATCTTGAGAAAGCCACAGAGTAGAGGCACAACGCAGGTGCTACAGTGGAGCCCTCAAGGTACAAAGAGGCATTGGTAGGCCACGCGAGACTTGAAGAGATGATTGTGTTGCAATGTGACAACTCCTAAAGAATGAGCGTAAGAATACTGTTATCCAAGTCAAGTACACACTCGTCTAAAATGTTTTAATTGTGAAAGTTACATATACCAGGCTCACATGCACGAAAATTGAAATGCTATTTCTCTCACCGTTTGGACCAGACGAAGAGGACCCGCTGTGCAAGCTGAACGGCCAGGTGCCGGACCCCGTGAGCTGCCAGCACTTCATCCAGTGCCTGCACGGCAAGCGCGTCCAGCGCATCCAGTGTCCCCGCGGCACCGTCTTCTCTGACGTGAGCCACAAGTGCGAGTGGTACGAGGAGGTCAAGTGTGGCAACAGAGCTTTGTAGCGGGCAGGCTCTTACTGCAGGCCTGCGTTGCTCACAGGGTCGCAGGGTCTGCAAATGGTAGAGCTAAGTAGAGTAGACACGAATGGATACAATGATGGATGAATTAACATTATTGTATAACTAACACATGTTGAACAGATAGAACCCCTATGTCGTTTGTATGCAATTCGGAACATTCACATTTGAAAGCGAAATGTAATTTAATATTATTTTTTCGAAATATTATGTGTCTACATCCGCATGTTTTAGGAAAATATTTTGTTTTCAATAATTCAGTTTATAATTTTTATAACCCATGTATATTTTGCCAGTGTTTAAAAGCAGAGCAATTCCGCTCTTCTTGTTGGTGCTTAATACTTCAGTTGCTTCTCAAAACTTCGCATGCACAAAACACATGGGTGAACCATTTGCAAATTTTTCGATGTTAAAGACTGCAGAGTGTTATCCTCCATACATTTTATATGCGTCATCGTCTATAACATTGAAAACATGTTGTTTCAAACCCATCCTCTTACTGTGCGATGACTATGCATACGTTCAGCTTCACCACACGGTAAATACTAACTACGAGCAGAAGTTTGGCGAGTTGGCGATCAGTACATATACTTGAAATAGCAGAGGTAATGTGGGCATAATCACAAATGCATTGAGGTTCGAGTTCGAGTGCCTACTGGATACCGTGTACAAAATCCATCCAGACATCAGATGGCAAGATAATAATGTTGATTAGTATCAGTCAGGCCTGGTGGCTAGAGACTCAATCGGCGCTGGTGGCTATGGGTCTCTATAGTAATAACACGATTACGCCTCAGATCCCTGCTCAAGAGTGTGAGGTTTAATCCTCTGTCCTGCTACAGCCCAAGTAACTTCATGTGTTATATCGCCACCCAGACAGGACATAGGTTGAGGCTCTCATGTTTTTTATGGTTCTATCCGGCGTTCGTAAATATTTCAGATTTAAAATTCCAGTTGCTGTGTTCCTTGGTCTCCTGCAATCGCTGAGCCCATGTCTGCTCACTCAAGTATTATCTCTCTACCTGTTCCCAAGCATCTCTCCTTCGTGCACCGCTGATATTAATTAGATATATGACTTACCTTTGATCTAATCTGGACAATGTTGATCAATTGATATTCTCCTTCGTATTTTCTTATAGTATATACAGATTTCAAATGTAACACTTTGGACCAGGTACTAAATGCAATTATTCGCTTAATGTATATGGGACACCAATCTAATACATGTGCAACAATAATAACCAATGCATGTAGCAACATTATTTTAACACTTTATAAATGACATCACCTGCGAAGTATTTGAATCATAACTATGTACATGTACGTTGTAAATTATGCCTAAACTGTGTTTCCTTACACGAATTTATGTTGTGCTTATTATCATAACCTACAAGCCTCAGCCTAAAAATTTGCTTTAACGAAATAAACAAAGTGTTCATCTATACTTTAAATTTTATTGGTTTTTTTGTGTGTGTAGGTGTTTGTTTTGTTTTTGTTTTTCAATCAATGGTTGTTATGAAAGTGCTGATCGAGAGAGGGAGAGAGAGAGAGAGAGAGAGAGAGAGAGAGAGAGAGAGAGAGAGAGAGAGACAGAGACAGAGACAGAGACAGACAGACAGACAGACAGACAGACAGACAGACAGACAGACAGACATAGGGCGATAGAGAGGCACAGAGAGAGAGAATGGGGCCAGACAGATTTACAGACATATAGACAAAGACACATGCATGATAGTGTGAGATAGAAAGAGAGAATGGAAAAAAAAAGATTTTATTAGATTTATTGGGTACATTTCAAAGATGCTCTATAGATATCAATTAGCGAAACCTGTATTGAAATAATCTAACGAGCTCATGGACTCATGCTAAAGTTAGGAAAATGTTTTGACATTTTGAATTATAGAGGTCTAGATCTATAAGAAAAAGGTGTGGGGGGGGGGGGGGGGAGGAAAGGAATTTGAATTATAGAGGTCTAGATCTATAAGAAAAAGGTGTGGGGGGGGGGGGGCAAAGTAAAGAGAAGAGGAGAAACTTCAATTCCTAAAAAATGTATCACAGATTACTATTCATTAAGAACTGATTACTTGTTTCCAAAATTTCAGGCATATTTTCCTCCCCTCCCGTTAGAACCCTCAACTTCTAAAAACCCGATTTTATTGTCTCCCAAGGACGGGTTCTAAGGCAGAAACCTGTGTGTAATACAATTTTGAGGATCAAGGGTAAGAATGGTGGGGTCGTCGTCTTTCTGGTTCACAAAACACCTTTTGGTTTATGTTGTTAAATAAATCTGAGTCTATGCAATTATTGAAGTTTGGTAACATACAAACAGAAAAAAAAAGTCAGTTGTGGTGTTTCTCGAGTTCCCAGAGACAGAACACAGACGCTAGTTGGACAAGATTCAATTCCAAGTCTAAGATCACAATCCGCTGGAAACTTGTAAAACGAGGTTATTTTATGAGGAAGCTAACTTTCATTTCTTATACTCGCTTCCAAGGTCGATGGAACGCAAAACTAACCAGAAAGTTAAGTTCGTTCCAAATGTATCTCACATCGGAAGCATAAAAACCTCTAGAATGAGCTTTTTGTTTATGCCAAAGCCTTTATAGTCTAGAAGGTGAACAACAATAAGAAAAATAAACTACTTTTTTTAAAAGAGAAAACGTATTATTTTGTCATGCATTTTCATATAAGTGTACTAACATTGATAGCTATCACATTACTTGGGTCGGTCTTCTTCTTTCTCTGCTTCGCTACGGTATTAACAAATTGTCTGCTCAAATCCAATGTGTCTAACGTTATTTGTAAGTTTGATTACATCCAGGTTTGGTGTAAATGTCATGTGAACGGCTACCTGCACCCTGCTCAATGTGGTACTTTCAGTAGCACTGAGAGAAGCATAGTCCTGACTGACTTGGATAGTAAAGTACCTGGTGTCCTTCCTGGTGTTTTTAGCACTACAGACCCTACACTTTTATGTGGCCTGCCTTGTTGGCAGTTGGGGGGCGCGATGGTCCTGGGGTAGAACATTGACTTCCGACGCAAAAGGTCCCGAGTTCGAATCCTGGCTGTTGCAATCCCTACTTGTTGGGTCGGTGTCAGTATAATGTGACCAGCTGAGACAGGAGTCATGGTATCCCCGCCCTGTCTCGTGTGTGGCACTACATAAAATTGTCAGACGTCCGTCTTGGGGTCCGTCACAATATAGTCTATATAGTGCTGCTGTTGGACGTTAAACCAACCCAAACCAACCCCCGGCCTTGTTGGCAGTGTGTGGAATGACGTCAAGGAAGTGTCGCCGAGAAGCCGCATGGTGTGGTCGTGGCCGCCGTCAGGTACAGCAGCTCCTGAGAAGATGATGTCGCTGATGACCTCTCTCAGGAAGTCGAGGAAGGTGCGGTTGTGGCCTGATTTCTTCTGGAAAGCAATGTGAATGAACCGCCCACACCGTTTCTTGTACCATTTGAGCGATTTGCGGAATGCGTCGTATGGCTGGATCATTTGATCGTGGCGATAAAAAGCCCCCATTTTCAAGTTATACTCCCGAATAGAACGAGGCTTGACCTCACCTCCATTCGAGCCGGCTTGGTCGCACATGGTCAGCATGTACACGTCTCGGTTGGTTGCTTGGTTGGGTTGGTTTAACGTCCAACAGCAGCACCATATAGACTATTTTGTGGACGGGCCCCAAGACGGACGTCTGACAATTTTATGTGCTGCCACACACGAGACAGGGCGGGGATACCATGACTCCTGTCTCAGCCGACACCCCTTGTGCTACGAAAATTTTACGAACGCAGTGGAACATACGGCCATGTTCGAAATAGGCCAATATCTCAAGAACTATTGACGTGAAGTGTGTACAATTATAATTATATCAAATTAATCAACAAAGAACAGAGATTCATAATTATGCTCACAAAATAATTTAGATGTGTTAAAATTTTCATACATAGCAGAAGGGGTGAAACACAGGTGAAAAAAAGTCTGTAAAAATGTTCTTACCTAAACGTGACATCATGGCTGCTATTTCCAAATATAGGTATGTACAGAAGCTTATAATCCATGAAAATTTTACATTACATAACACCAAGGCCATAACACTAAATCTATATAGATAAGTAAATAATAAAACTATATATACAGGTTAGGGCAAACCTTTTAGTTTGGCCAGAAAATCCGCTCGGTGTGGTACTTTCGGTAGCACTGAGAGAAGCATAGCCCTGACTGACTTGGACAGTCTAAAGTACCTGGTTTAATTCCTGATGTTTTTGGCACTACAGACCCTAATTTCAAGTTATACTCCCGAATAGAAGGAGGTTTGAACTCACCTCCATTCGAGCCGGCTAGGTGGCACATGGTCAGCATGTACACGTCTCTTTTGTCGACAAACGTCAGGCACAAAATGTTGTCACTGGTCCTGATCTCTGTCTACCCCTAGTCAACATTGAGCTGACGAAGAGATCAGTATACACTGATTTGATACTTCTCCACAGGAATTTTTCTTTAAGATTGAAAGGCGCATATAATTTAATATATATAATAACAACATGTTCTGACGTAGCTACAGACGTTCTACGGCTGTCTCAATACCTTTTTCTCTGACCATACATGAAAAATGCACCTGTAATTTGTCTATTTTTCATAAAAGTTACGAAATTTTACTTGAAAATTGTGAAAATTGCAAAAAGTTGCAAAACCAACAAAAGTTGTAAAAAGTTGCGACTTGGTCTAAAGTTGCAAACAAAAAGTTGCAAATTATGATCGCAGCTTCCCACGGGAACAAGATTACCCTGCTCCAAAGTCACGTTGCTATGTGGTTTCCATTTTATGTTAAACTAGGAACGAGTTTCTTTTATGCATATTTAGTATGAACGAAAATAATAATGGGTGAAACAAGTATTTGTAGACTAACATGATATAATTCCAGCCTCCATCAATTCACCATCTTGCTCTCTGTATCTCTCTCTCTCTCTCTCTCTCTCTCTCTCTCTCTCTCTCTCACACACACACACACACACTTTTTCTTATTATTTCATGCTCCTTTTGTCGAGCACTCTATCAACAATGCTGATATTATATTCAAGAATTTATATACTAATTATCTCAATGTTCTTTGTCTGTTGGTCCTTTTGTCTGTCTTACTCTCTCCCTCTATACTCTTTATCTCTCTCACCCCCTCTGTCTCTGTCTGTCTCTCTGTCTTTGTCTGTCTGTCTCTGTTTCTCCCTCTTTCTCTCTCTCTAATGTGACTGGCTGAGACAGGAGTCATGGTATCCCCGCTCTGTCTCGTGTGTGGCAGCACATAAAATTGTCAGACGCGAGTCTTGGGGTTCGTCCACAATATAGCCTGTATAGTATTGGCGTTGGGCGTTAAATCCACTCAACTACAACTGCTCTCTAATCTCTCTCTCTCTCTCTCTCTCTCTCTCTCTCTCTCTATCGCAGACAGTGCGCCAAACTTATTCTGTCCATATCATCATCACGTTGGTAAGTCTGCCAAAGCTTTTCTCTATTTCGGTGAACTAACGTGATCCACTCTCTTGTACTTTTCTTTTTTCTCCATGCCGAGTCATTTGACCATTTCGACGTTCGAGAGCAAGTCAGCAAGGGCGCAACTCCAAGTGCTCTAACCGTAGACAAACGTAAACAAAAATACTAGCAAACATGGCCAACGCAACGTCACGTGGTGCACCGAATATTATGATTGCGGGTAATATGTCTACCTTTCAATCGCAATTCTTACATGAAAAGGATAATGTTTTAAATTGTAGCAGAATCAAAATTTTTATGGGAACAATATCTAAATTATAGACATAGCCATAGATCTACATCTAGCTTTTGCGTGTTGAAGATTAGAATCTAGCCTTCTAAAGGACAATGTTCAATTTATTGGTGTGATAGAATCTAGAATCTAGATCTAGATTAGATATCTTTAGATCTGATGGATCAATTTTGATTTTAGTTGTATGTTAGATCTATCAAAGCTTCTAATTCTCTATATTTTCAGGTTATATATTTAGACTTAAACTATGATTTAATAGTCTAAAAATACGCGTTGGCCTAGATCCATCCCAATTCCCTACTACTGTACTAGAGATCTAGATCTAGATATCTACCAAAACTGTATCAAGACTGCCTAAATTAGATACAGTAAGATTCTTCATTTCATTACAAAGCTATCTAGATTTCTCCACTTTTTTTAGAGAGTGTCTATTTATTCACTATTTATAAAATACATTGTAAAATTGAATGCCAATACTCAACAAACTTGATCTAGATCTAGTTCATTACTTTTCCATATAGTTTGGGTGCATAGTATAGTTCTTTGTTAAAGGTGTCATGTGTGGCTCAATGCTGTCTATACCGTACCACCATTACATGTTGTACTTAAATCATGGTCATCATAGTGTTGAGTCAACCACACCCGTGTACACATATATATCTCACATTTTAAATAGGCAGCTTTTTACTCCTTTGAGCTCCTAGATCTACCTACTCGATGGTCGAAAGTCTGATTTCCTCCCCTACTGGTAGGGTTTGTGCCTTAGGCGTATAATATGTCTGACAGAGTCATGTTATCTCCGGACTGTCTCTGCATGGCAGCTCATAAAATTGTCGAATGTTGATCTTGGGACCCTGGGTCTACTCAACTCAGTGCCAACTTCCAAGTTTGTTGGGAAAAAAATAAAGAAGTAGAATCTGGTTGTATGGAAGAAAAGACATCTATGTTTTCCCCTTCATTGAGTGGTAATCACTAAATTCTATTTAGATTTTGTTGTCTATTTGTTACACACTGTAGATGGTGAGGGTAGGACTTGGTGAAGACAGCACTGCTCAGGCATAGTCTCACTTGCCTGCTGAGTAATGTAACTAATGTAAAATATATTTAAGAGATTACCTCATCTCTGCTCAATACGTCTTCATTTTCCTCTATTATGTCTTGTTGCATGATAATCGATAACTGTATGACAATTCTCATAGAAATGTAATTTATGGTTTTTTCTTTCTAAGGCACCCCAGGGACTGGGAAGTCAACCTTGGGTAAAGAGCTTAGTCAGCGCACCGGACTCAACTACATCAATGTAGGAGAGGTTGCCCAGGCTGCCGAGTGTATGGAAGGCTATGATGAAGAACTTCAGTGTGGTATTCTGGATGAAGACAGGGTACGTTCAAAGAAAACTAATGATACTTGTCTTATTTTTCTCTTGATATTTTACCCATTTAAAAAGAAATTCTCATTGCATTAATGAGATTACAGCTGATTCTTTCCTTGTATTGTAAAAAGAGGTTCATGATTCTATCTAATGTGCTTGCTGAAATTTAAGCATGTTCTAATTTGCTGTCTTTTAAGAAAGGCATATTGATATATATGTCACTTTTCTAAATTAATTTTTATTTAAAAATCGCCCATGGCTAAGGACCCTTATCAAAATGATTCTTATAATGTCAAACTGACAGAGAGGCTTCACAAAAATCAAGCTTATAAAAGGCATTTTTGATCCCCAAAATGGCAAAAATCAGACCATAGTCAATTCTTCCTGTTTCTGACTCAACAATATTGAAATTTTAGTGCAAATTTTGACCAAGTTTAGGATGTATAGGGTTAATTATACATTATGTCTCTTATGTATTCTTGCATTTCCTTTCAGTTAATTGATGAACTTGAGGATGTGATGTCTCAAGGAGGAAACGTCGTAGACTATCATTCTTGTGAATTCTTTCCAGAGAGATGGTTTGACATTGTTTTTGTCCTGCGCACAGACAATGGTATTCTTCACTCAAGGCTTACTAAAAGGTTGGTGAATATTATATTTTGCTTAATCTTTACCTTAATCTCCTAAAAATAGATGCTCATTTCATTATCATGTTTTATTATTATAAATAGTATATTGTAGAAAGATGAAATTAAAGTCCACTAACTACTGTTTTGGATGTTTAGACAAAGCAGTAGTATTAATTTTGTTTCATTTTATTTTTTATAATTTTTGTTCTTAAAGATGAAATTATATACAGAACCTTTGTTTAACTGTAAAAGAGACAAGAAGGAAGTTATTTGATGATCATTAAAAATGAGATGCGTGTTCATGTTATTATTAATTTCAAGCATTTTTCCTTAAAGTCTTGGTTTGATGATTTCAATAAACTATTTTAAACTCACATCTCTTTAAAACTTTAGTTTTATTAAGGGTGATGATGAAATTGGTGGATTAAATATGAAGGCGTTGGAAGCAATACGCAGAAAAATAATGCAGAACACAGATAAATTAGTTCATCTGCTGATGAGTGACTGGTATCTCCTGATTAACCCTATAATTTAGAATATTTTATCACATACAATTTGACATTGTCTGACATGCCCCAAAGTTTAAGTTATATTCACAGCATACACTAGAAACCTTAAAAAAAAATTTAATTTTATACACCCAGGAATTGCCTGAATCATCTCCAAATTGTTTAACTGAAGAAAGGAAAACATTTTCTAGAGCTCTCCCGTCTCCCTCAAACACTTTTCCATCTACACAAACTGGAAAGTCAAATAGTTTCTGATTTTACAATAGTGTATGAGGTAAATAAAACGATTCATTGATTATAATATGTATCCAGTTGCAGCCTTCTATTTTTGTTAACTTAGATTTTGATATATGTAATGTGAGCCTAGATTTACCATATAAAGAAGAGGCTTGGTCTGACAATGCTGTGTTATAAAACTCGGGTTCAATGACAGGCAGATTTGAAGGCTCACCAAGCAACGAAAAGAGCATTACATGTTATATGTACTTTCTTAATCATAAATATTAATTATATTTTTTCCTCCCCCATTTGTATTTTAGTATCATAACATGTTTGTTAGGGCCGAGAACCTTTTCTTTGTAGTCCAAGGGTTAGTGAGAACATAGAAACTAAAAGGATGTAACGACTTCGATATGTAACAATTTCAGAATATTAGTTATTCCAAATTAACATCATAAATCATTATTTACATCCCGGCAATAAAAAATACTAACTGAAGAAAAAGCATATGTTCTATCTTAAAGGGCTGCACAGCCTAGCTCACCCAAAAATAAACAACTCACCCATGTGATATCCTCCCACGCACACATACCCACAAACGCACTACTATGTGCAAAACTAGAGCGCATTCATTATAAAGTGTTCTCATATATACCTAACATGCTGTCCTAAGAATGTTCCCATGTCAATTCTAAAATTTTTTTTTTTTTTGTGCGTGTGTGAATTGTTTCCTCAGGGGTTACTGTGAGAAAAAAATAGAGTCGAACATTTCTTCAGAAATCTTCCAGGTGATTCTTGATGAAGCGAAAGAATCGTATGCAGAAGGCATAGTACATGAGCTGCCATCAAACACTGCAGAGGAGCTGGAGTCTAACCTAGACCAAATAGTACAGTGGCTGGAAAACTGGAAGTCCCAGCACTGACAATTCATTGTTTAACCATATTATGTAAATTTCTTCTCTGATAATGGATGTAAATAATGTTCTTTTATTTTCTTTGCTTTAAATAGACAGGATCTTCATAAATGAAATTTGTATAACACAGAAAGTCTTCTCTGAACTCTTTTATTTTCCAATATTCCAAAACATATTTTCTAATGAATTTGTCAATTTTATTTATTTCCATTAAGCAGAATTATTTTCTCATTTGATTAGAAAGGAAAAAATCTTGGTTTAAAAAAAAAAAATTTTTTTAATTGATTTGTGTCACCTTCGATATAGTAAAATGGTTTAGTTTAGAAGGCAGAATACATGAAAAATGAATTAAGGGCATGTGTATATTAAAAAAGAAAAACTGTTCCATGCAATTTTAGTTAGTATTGAAAAAAAACTTTTTTTTTTTTTCAGAAACAAACTGCATTGACTAATATAATAAAGAGGGAAAAATTGGGTGAACTAAAGCTTTGGAATCATCTTGAATGAATCTTGTGAGCAAATATCTGTTATATTGTAAATGTAAAGCTTTATCACTTAAAATGTAATTGGCCTTTTGATAAGCCTTTTTTATGTTGAAGGTGGTGGTTATCTGAGTATACAAAGTGAAAGAGTAAATACAGTGGACCTCGGATAAGGTGAAGTCAGTGGGCCAGCTACAAAACTTTGTTGCGTTCACGTTTTTGCATCTTTTGTGGTTCTCTCGTTCTCTCTCTCTCTCTCTCTCTCTCTCTCTCTCTCTCTCTTTCTCTCTCTCTCTCTCTCTCTCTCTCTCTCTCTCTCTCTCTCTCCCTCTTTGTCTCTCTTTGTTGTTCGTGGAGTCCAGTATCATGAGAAAAGTGTATGTGCGATTGTGTGTTACACATGTTATGTACGGTAGATCTAGGTCTGAGAGAAACCATTCACATCAGCACACAGCTTCATTGCTCTCCCTCCCTTCTACTGTTACAGGCACTCAGTGACAACACATCTTAACAAAGTTTGTTTTCCACTGTCCAGAATCAAGATCATGATGAATAACTAAAACTAGATCGCCTGGTGTACACCATAGTTAACTGAGAGAGAGAGTTTTTTGTCCTTTTTTTATACCTCTGTGAGAACTTCAATTTAGCTTCAAAGTCAGATATTTTCCTCTGAAAGTGAACATTAAACAAGCCGGTAATGTTTGTGCGTCCAAGGCTGGGCCGAGACTGAGATAGAATAAAATTTACGTAGCCTAACACTGAACACAGCCTTACTCTCACTCAAAGACACAGCTGATGCATGCGTACAGTGACGGTGATTCGGCGCTTGTGGGAGGACCCAGTCGCTATGACACATAAACATAACCATTCATTGTCCCTCGCCCTCCTCACACCAGTAGTGTATCAATGCTTTTCTTTATGATATCTATCACTCACAGGAACCAAGAGTTTTAATGCAACACTAAATCTGGCCCTGTCTGGTGGTCTATGAAATTGATTTGATACACACTCGACTCGATGTGCATGCGCATCTCTGCTTTCTTTGAAAACTGAGTGAGTGGTCTTTCATCGCTTGCCAGACAGCATTGGCTACGGAGTCCAAACACAATGGCCTTACACCTCTTTATCTCCCTCCCTTAGACACATGCGCTGGCTAGCTTTGCCTCTTTTTGCAAGCTTATCGACTGATGGGAGTGGCAGCACGGCACCTTGATCGGCTGATCGCTAAGTATGCACACACACATACATATTCGCACCTCTTTTAAAGAGAAGGTCGCCAACTTATGCTTGGCGAGCCTGCTGGTATACTTTCTCTCTCTCCACATTTGATGCTAACTTGATCTGTGCAAGGGTACTTTGCTATGCTTGAGTTTTTATAGCTCGCTATTCACTGAAATCTCTGGAAATCTGAACCACTACTCTCACCCAGTACTTCGTTATGTCTGCGGTTTTTGCTATACCTCTACATTAGGCCAAAGGTCCATTTATATGCTTATGTAGGGGGAAAACGTCCCTAAGGTAGTCTTCGTTACGGCCAATATTTCGTCAAGTCCGATTTTTTTATATTTGAGGTCCACTTTTATTGAAATGTATCCTTCTTTGACATTAATTTAAGAGAATGTGTTTTTAAGAAATTTAAAAGAACTTTGGTTAAAAAAAAAGGAAAGTGTAAGCCATATGTATGGTTTTGTTTTGACAAAATATTTTTTTTTACTGTAAGTTATTTTCTCTTTTAGTTTTAAAGGCAAGCTTCCACAGAATATACGATTATCTGCTTCATCTGTATATACCATAAATTAACTTAGAATTGTAAATAATATTTGTTGTTGTACTGGAACTAGCATATATACATGTACATGTACTTTTATGGCACTTCTAATAGCATAATGTATAATTTGTATCAAACATATTTTGAATCAAGCACATGTTGCAACCTTCAGTTCCATCTAAAAACATTACCAAGCAAACTTTATACAGCAGCAATGATATGCTTTCACGTCTCTTACATGTCTCCAAAATGTTGGAAACATTCTTACTCATTCAGACCTTTAAGTTTATTTTCAACAAAATTTAGTGATGCCAATCTGAACAGTTTTGTTTTCATCAATAGGTTTCACTATAACTAGTATAAGTATAAATCTTAGGACTTAAAAAGTTGCTCTTGTGTAATTTTCAATTTCATCTGTTAACATCAAGCTCTTGACTTCCGCTCAATGAATACATGTGTACCATGATTGTTTGTGTTTTGGTCAGTAGGTTTCTCAATGTCCAAAGTCTGCTGCAAGGTTTTATTGTGAACTGCAAGACTGACGCCTGACAAATTTACAAGCTGCCATACAAGAGAGTGCAGGGGTATCAGGAGTCCTGTCTCAGCCGGTCACATTATACTGACACTGACCACTTGTGCCAGTGTGTCCCCTGTGCAAAGGGTTTAATCTTAGAGACCTAGACAAGAGCATGGATTTAGCAATATTAAGAGAAAGCAGATGTAGGTTGTCAACATGTTCCAATAAAAATTAATCTGAGGATTGAGGTCATGATAGCGATCTTGGTTTGATTGGGTTTTTTCTATAATCTTTTGTTTGGGGGGGGGGGGGGGGGGGGGGGGGGGGGGCACTTGTGGATTGAACAAAATTATTGATAAAAGTACACGACAGTGCTCCTAGTCAAAAAGTATAATGGTGGTGTTTAAATAGATGACTCTGTGTTTGATATTTTTTTTCCTACTTTTTCTTCAAAAGTATTAGAACTGGTAGTGTCATCTTAAAAATGCCACTTTCATTCACCATAATTTTTTTTTTTATACATTGTACATGTGCATGTATTGTAATTATGTATTAATAAAAATGGATCTGTATTGATGTAATGTACAGATATAAAAAGGGTATAATAAAACTATTAATTTTTGAAAAAGCTGATGTGAATATGTTTTTATTTTAATTTCAAGTTCATTTTACGGAATTGTGCGACATTTTGACATCATTTCATTTTTTTTTCATCCAGGTTACGCTCCTATACATTTTTATTCTTTTATATGTTTCATCTTTTTGTAAAAAAAAATAAGTTTCCCTCTGTTTTGTAGTTCTATTATTTTACCGATGATGCAACAGGAACTACAAAAGTACAACTGTCTGTGTCAAACGATGAAAGACCGCAGAATTTTTTTTTCATTTTATTTTCATAATCAATTTACAATATTACCGATAACAGCAGAATAGAAATATTGTAATCAAAATTGGTCAAAGGCACATAAAAAAAATCCACATGTATTTGTTCCAAATTTTGTCAGTGGGACAGTATCAACTATCATCATAGCTGGGAATTCACCATGGAAACTGTTTTTGGGTTCCTCACTTTTCCACGGAAACCGATTTTGCCTTTCAAAAAAAAATGTTACCTGAAAACCGCAGAAAAAAAACGACATATTTTTTTGACGAACTGACTGAGAGTGACCATCCGGTTTGTGTAGTCTAGCCTAGGCTTTCTTCCGGACATCACTTGCTAGTCAACTTTCAAAGTGGCTGCCCACAGTGACATCGTGTCCCGAGATGTAACAACTGAAGACGGCAATGACGTTAAAACCCTGTGGAAATGGCACTGGCTAGACAAACCGCAAGAGAATGGTCGCTTAAATGATGCCATCTGTAAGCTAATGGTCTACTGCATACTTTGTAGATAATAGATTGCATACAGGAGCAGAGGTACTGCCTTCGAGGAGCACGTGAACACGACTATATATAATAACGTACAACAATGTTACACACACATTAAAAGGACGATCTCTCTCTCTCTCTATCCCCCCCTCTCTCTCTCTCTCTCTCTCTCTCTCTCTCTCTCTCTCTCTCTCTCTCTCTCTCTCTCTCCAGTATTAGTCTTCTAAACAAACCAGAAGTATTTGCGCCATCGATTTTTTGCCCTCTTTGTGCATTATGATGTGAACTGAAGATGACAAACATAATTAAAAATGTAAAAGAGTGGAATCATTAGTAAGAGAAAGTGAAGTTGTCTTCGTGTTTACAATCTGGTAGGTCTCAGGAAAGATCACACAATGCAACATGACGGGTCTTGGTATTACACTCTCTCTCTAACTGTAACCCTTGGGTAGAACATCGGCATTCGACGCAGGAGGTCCGCGGTTCGAGCCCCGATGCGGCGACTTCTTCGTGCCCCACTTGTTGGGTCGGAGTCAATTTCACGTGTCTGGCTGGGACAGAGTCATGGTATCTCGATGTGTCTCTTTGTGGCAACTCGTTAACTTATCAGACGTTAGTCTTGGGGCCCATCCACAATATATCTATACAGTGCTGACGTTGGTTGCTAACCTCGGTTTTTTTTCTTTCCCCTCCTCAGCTTTTTGTTCTTTTTTCTCTTCATCTTCCCTCTATCTCTCTCTATTCCTCTCTTTCTAATTTGACTCTTGCTCAACTTTCTTTTCTTTTTCTGCACGATCATTTTATGTCTGTGTTTGTGTGTCACTCTCTTTATATCTCGTCAGTTCTTCCTTCACTCGCTCAGCTTTCTTTACTTTTTCTTCATCTCCAGTGCTCTTTCTCCCTCTATCTTCTTGCCACGTCCCGCTCTATCTCTTTAATTCAATTCTCTTCGGTCTCTCTCTCTCTCTCTCTCTCTCTCTCTCTCTCTCTCTCTCTCTCTCTCTCTTCTCTCCAACAAATCTTTTCTCTCTCTCTCTCTCTCTCTCTCTCTCTCTCTCTCTCTCTCTCTCTCTCTCTCTCTCTCTCTCTCTTTTAATAGTATACGCATTTTTACTCTCTGGTATAATTTAAAATAACCCCATTTGGTTAAAATTTTAAAATTCTTTTATATGATCAAACACACTTGTTTGGTAAATTTTGGCATTTTGGCAAATTTTGCCATATTTTGTGGCAAATTGTTGCAATTTTGGGGTTTAAAAATGCGGTGACACCTTTAAGTCATGTGATAAGCACATGAAAAATAGAAACATCATTAAAAAAACAAACAAACACACATGCACACAAACAAAAACGAAAAACCTCAAAATATTCAAAAAATTTACTTCTGCTCACTCTCTCTCTCTCTCTCTCTCTCTCTCTCTCTCTCTCTCTCTCTCTCTCTCTCTCTCTCTCTCTCTCTCTCTCTCTCTCTCTCTCTCTCCCTCCCTCTCCCTCTCACTCTCCCCCCTCTCTATAATCATCTCCCCTTTTCTTTTCTTTTTTTACACACTCTTTTTCTCTCTATCCATCCTTGTGATTTCGCTATGCATAACCAGATCATACTAAGTACAATGTAATTACCAACAGCTTGTGTATAAATAAATATAATACATGTACAATGTACTTGTGCAATAAACAACAACAAAAAGCAACAAGAACAACGCCCTCCTAGTTTGTTGCTTATGCTGTATTCTGAACATCTATGTGTTTGAATCGATCAAGTAATGATTTTAAAAAGTTAACACGTGAAAATAAAAAATGACAATAACGAATTGTTTTATTTTCAACTTCATAAAAACTCCGAATCACGTGTATGGCTTGTTTGCGTGAATTTCATCATTAAAATTTAGAGTTAATTGTTTTAAATTTTTTTTTTATTACTTTCGATTTCCATTCAAAGTAGCTCAGATAACATCTCGCCAGTGCTTTATTTACCATTTCCCGGGAGTCAATAAAGCACTGCACTGCATCGGCTCTGTCTAATCAAAGAAATCGATGTCAAATTAGGCGGCAGGTGCATTACATGGCGAAGCTACATAGGAAACATCATAAGTGAACACTCACGTTTTCTTGGGCGTTGCTTAATGTTTATAATAAGCTAGCGCCATTGTTATTAAAATAAAGTGGGTCGAGAGTGAGTGAGTTTGTTTTACGGCACGTCAGCACGGTAACGGCTATGTTGTGCCCATGATGTCCTTGGACAGTTAATGCATTATATTAGTAGCAACGGTGACTCCTTTATCTCTCTGTCTAGTAAAAACATAAAAATTGTGCGTTCAAAGTTTGGTTAAAAGTGAAGGGTATATATAGTAGTTTAAAAGATCCATGTGTAGGATTATCACAATAAATTTTATTATATACACCAATGTCCTTCAGGTACCTAAGCAGGCGCTGAGGACATAACATAAGTAAAGATGCTCTCTAGTGGCTTGGCAGCAAGGTACAACTTTCTTTCGCGGTAAAAAAAACCGGACAATCAACCAGAATGTGACTAATGGACAATTGACAGTTGCATGTTTGACATGGTGGAGGCTCTTCACCTCTCAATAGAAAGGCGTGAGTAAGATTAAAAATGTCCAAGTCGGACTGAAATACAGATAATACATGTGTGTGTATTTTTTAAATACTGAAAAATAATGGCGGAACTGAGCCGACCATCATCTTTGTTCTTTCTATTTTTTTAATGCTAGGAGCAGAAGTTGTAATTGTATTCGCTTATTTGAAACTTTAAGTTGAAGTCGCGGGGTTTTTGTGTTTTTCTAAAGATGCCATGTGTACGCAGGCGGGGTTACTCACTGAGACTCGAACCACAGACTTGCCGCTCTCGGTCCAGAGCACCATCAATTTAGCTTCACAGTCCTATTTCTTCCTTCATAGTCCTATTTCTTCCTGCATTGCCTTGCAATGGCCAGTTTCAGGTGAATTTATTGATAATAAGAAGACAAACTCATTTCACGTTTCAACGCGTTTTAAACACCTTGTGAAAATACATGATTTATAGCTTCACAACGGTCTATTTCACATTTGAATAAACTTGGCATCTTGTATTTTTCCGCTGAATGCACTGTCGCTAGAAGCTATGCTAATTTAATCTAATACGGGTGATTTTTCGCGTGCCATGCAATGTGTGGTGAGCACGCGACCAATGGCCTGTAAAGTAAACCCTACACAAATGAAAACTTAGATCAGGTGGCTAGAAACGATGCTTAAAAGCCACGCAATTTCTTTAACGACCCGCATCGATACTTTTAATTAAGTGCTGCGAAAGGGGGTCATATTTTTGTTCATATAAAATGCACCATTGTTAAACCTTGAAATTAATGTTTTTGAAATATTATTTGAAGCATCTTAAAGATCTCTAGACTATATATTCAACTAAGTTCAATACATGTATGATGTAGTGAACCGTAATTAATATTATTTTTTGTTGAGGAATACTCTGATACTTGAATTGAATAGGGTCGAGCATTGATTTTGTGTGTGAGATCGGAGAACCACAGACTATAGCATTACGTGCAACTGCAAGAACAATTTGTTGAGGTGCCTCAAAATTGATTAAAGCAAGTGTATAGGATCTTGAGCAAACATTTTCCCGTAACGTACCGTAAAACGGCGCAACAGTGCTACAACTACGACTGCGACAAATAAAGCGTGTGTTATTTCTTAAGAAGATTCCTGGTCTTACTCCTTGGCAGCCGAAAAGATCATGATAAAATTGATATGTGTCGTAATAGTTTGGACCTCAGGTACGTGGGTTTCTGTGTAGAGAAAACGCCTGTTACTAAAATCTTGTTACATTCACATTCGTAGGAATGATTAAAAAAAAAAAGAAATGATTGTTTCAATGTTTCATTTTTTTAAATAATAATCTAGTACAACGGTTGAAATGCACATATACACCAACAGTAATGTTTATGTAGAAAGCCTAATACACTTATCGGACCTCCCACAATACGTTACGGCATCTTAAAGTTAAAGGCAAAAAGTCTCAGTTCATAGTTGACCACAAGGGCAACAAAGCCAGAAAAGTGGGCCCAGTTCTTAGTGATATAGATCTATCACCACCCACAGTATGATCTGAGCAGGGCGAAGATATATTTACTTCTTAGGAAATACAGCTATTAATACATTACAATGCATTTAGTAAACAAGGGCAATATTATAGCAATTTCCACAGACCCAAGGCCAGTCTTGAATTCGCAAACCATTTGAAACAGGCAGCATGACTCACTGTTTTGTTTCCAAATGTTGACTTCAACATAATTATCGGTTGCTGTTTTTGTTAGTTTTCAACGTTTTACATAAATCCCCTTCTCCTTTAAAGAATCCATCCTTGAATGGAATTAACTTTTAAAGAACAGGCAGTAAATATCTTGATTGCCATTTGAAGCCGATAAATCTCCTAGCAGACAACATATAATTTGATCTCAGCCAATTGGCTACTAATCAGTAAGAATGGTATCCTCAGTTTTCAGGAAGATGTAAAATAGTCAGAGGGGTGCTATGTTTTGCCGGGAGGCGGAAAATACCGCATGGCGGTCAATTTATGCGAACTTTTGGATCAGACCTCGGCCTCGTAAATGGTGCAAAATAAAATTTTCTATTTTTTGTTTAACTCAGCAGTAAGGAAATTTAATCATTTTTATATGTGCATGATAATAAGTACATGTAGGCCTATCTATATCATAGCATCCGCTTGCAGGTCAGGTTGCACAGTCTATATCACGACGGTTGGTGACCTCGAGCAACAAGACGTACATCGTGTCGGATACCGCTGTACCGTTCTCCAGTGTCGCCAGCGCCTGCTCTGCTCTCGCCGCTCGCCCCATCACCATGGGATCCAACCAGGAGTTCCAGGACTTCGCAGATGCTCTGGCACAAAACCCTCAGTTCCTCTCTTCATTATGGGTTCCGTTAATAAAGGTAGTATGCAATAAGTTCAGTAAATGGCAGGGAAGAAGTAAAACTCGGGGGTTCAACTTCAAATCTAAGGTCCCACGATTTGTCCCCCCCCCCCCCTATCAAGACACCTTGTTCCCTACTACACGTAGTTGGATTGGTCTCAGTATAATGTGACCAGAGAAGACAGAAGTCAACCCGCACAATTATGAAAGTAAATTTCATACACAGGTCCTAAGCTAACTTCCCCCAGTGTAAAACTAGAGCTTTTATACTTTCGTTGATCTTAGTATTTAATACACCTACTGACTCTAAGAACCCAACCAGCGTATGTGTTGCCTTTGATTTAAATTTCACGGCATCGCATCGCTCTTCAGGTTTGGTATGCGATGAAGATAAGTAAGATTAGGTGAGTGCGGTCATGGTGAATCAGATAGACGTTTGACTGACAAAATTACTCACAAGTCAAAATTATATAGAATCCTGCTTTTAGCTATCTGTTCGTTGTGTTATTGATAATGGATCCAGATAACGTCCCCCAGATTCCCAATGGCGATCCTATGCGGCAATGGACGGGGCGGTATCTCTGGTCAGAAAGAGTTGGCTCAGTGTATACCTGGTTCAGGGACAGGACGTGACACAAGGAGATGCTATGGCGACGGATGGGACCGAATTTCTTTCGGAAAGAGCATTTTTAACGTCTCCCAGGTTCCCAAAATGAGGAAGAGGCAATGTCTAATAAGACGACGGGTGTGGCGTAGTCCCAAGTGGTAGAGGGCAAATTTAAAGTCTCCTACATTCTCAAGGGGAATAATATAGCGACGGATAGGCCTACAAGACAACTGTTTTAGACCAAAGGCTTTGGCGGATCACATTTAGAAAGCCATATCACAATATTTGAAGGGAGCATGTCTGAAGATTGTTAAACCACACTGAACTATACATGTACATGTAAGTTGTAAGGTTTGGTTGAAAACAACGATGAACTTTTCTCTACCATACATGTAAGTTGTAACATGAAAAAACCAGTAATCAATAAACATTTACTACATATTACGGACACGGGCGTATACTATGTTTGGTCCTTCACCAGAACCCCAGCACCGGGAGATGGGACTGGTCGCTCGAGGTGTCCGGCACGTCGCTCTGGTTCCACAATGTGAACCCATATGTGCATGAGCCAAACAACATGGCCGACGGGTGCAGCCAATCAGATAAATGCACAAGTGCATCTTTGGAATATAAAGAGAATTCAGTCATGTGAGGTTTAAATTTATTTGTTGTCATTGTCTTGGTGGGTCTATAAAATGTTTATCTTATGGAAGTTTTAAGATGGTTCTATTGATGCATTGCAAGTTTGAGTTAGGTGAAAAATCGTTCTTTTAACTCACACACACTTTAAAACTAATTTTGTGTTGGCCATCGTGTCCTTTTGACATATAAGAAAAAGATAAAAACCATAAAAACAAAAAAGTAATTCCATTAAATCAGGACACCCCCCCCCCCCCTGGTCCCGAATTAGCAATTTCTTAAAAGTCTCAAAGGACGAGTGGCATTTTTAGATGACTGTACCCTCACCAGACTGACATCGGCCACCCACAAACTACTGGACACCTGCTGCTCTGACAGCCACTATTTCTTCTGCGCGGATCTGAACGAGTGCGCATGTCACACTTCTGACACAGCGTGTGCTGCGGTTGCTGCAAACTGCCAAGAACCAAACCCTCAGTGTCTGAATCTGATCGGCAGTTACAGGTGACTTTGCATTTGCATCGCTTTCTTTGACAATTTTTTAAATTCTATACAAATACCATTGTTTTATATTCTAAATCAGTAGAACTCTGAGAAGTGGTGGATATTGATGGTAAACTCATACATGAACTATCATTTTGAAAGTATATTATGCCTAGTTAAAATAAAGAAAAGATTGTTTACACATATAGCTTTTACAAGTCAAAGGTTTCGAGGAAAATTATACATAATTTATTACATAAGCTACAAATGTACACCATACTAAGCGTTATAAACATCACATTCGACATCCAGGTGTGTGGATTTGTTGCCTGCCCCTGGTTTGACATTCGATACATCGCCGACAACACTGTCTGTGGGCACAAATGTGACTCTGAAGTGCAGCATACCCCTGCACAACATCCCTTACAAAGACGATATACCCAGCTCAACACCATGGACATTTGAGTGGATCCGAAACGGCAGGAGAATTTTAAATGATACCGAAGACAGTCTCTGTACTATATCCAACTTAAGCTCTGACAAAGAAGGTAGATATGAGTGCGTGTTCAACATTGGGAGCGTGCGTTCTGCGAAAAGTGCTGCGTTAGACATCACGATTCGGCCCCTCACGACACCAGTCTTGACCGCACCACAGGCGGATGTTTCCATAGGAGAGTTTGTAAATCTGACATGCTCTACCACAAGCCCAGGAGACAAACTGTACGAGTGGACTTTGCCCTCTGGCTCAACACTTCAGACGTCTGAAGAAATCTTGTCTTTCCAGATGACAGGGTGGCAAAACCTGGGCTTCTATACGTGCAGGGTGATCATCCAGGCTATCACATCGACATCGTTAAGCAGCACGCCGTTTCAGGTGGGTTTGAAACTCGTCGACCCCTTGCTGAACATTACAGGAGACATGACATCTTTCGGGGTGAACGAAACTGTGGAGCTGAGGTGCAGCACGCCGGACAGTTCGACCTTCCAGTGGCTCGTCTACAAGTGGCTCAAGGATGGCGCGGAGATCACTTGTTGTGGAGCAGAGCTCAGCCTTCTCGTGGCCAACGCTTCTATTGAAGGTGTTTACAAATGTTTCACCGTGTATGGGGTAAAACAATCGCAGCACAGCAACGAGATAGCGGTCCAGTACCGGTGGTCCACAGTGCCTCAGCTACAGGTTAACACGAGTACTCTCTCGCCGGGCTTTGCGGCCGAGCTGATGTGCTCGTCTGCTGAGCCAGGAACCGCAGGCTTTGAGCTACTAAAGGGAGATCAGGTCGCTCAGGTGGTCACCGCGCAATGCTCCACTTCTGACGCGTCACTAGACCAACAGTGTTGGAGTTTGGCAGCTGATAGACCCAGCATCACAGGGACATACGTCTGCAGGGTAATCATCGCAAACAGCTTGTCACCTTTGTCAAACTCTGTCATCATCACAACGGAAGATATTGAAACACCGACAATCACTGCGGACCCGTCTGGCGATACTATAGAGAACAGCATTACTCTGAACTGTAGCGCAGACACCACAGTTGCCGTTAACTATCCTCAGCTTGTATACGTTTTTGAAGTCAAGACGAGAAACGGAACAGTAAAGACAGTTATGGAGGGTGCAGATCAGTTATTGAACATAACTTCTTTCACATCTACCGACGAAGGAAACTACTGGTGCTTGCTGAAGAACGACTGGCTGCTCTCTAACAAGAGCAATGTCATATACCTGGCCCATGTCAAATATGAAGTTAAAATCAAATCGACTGCAGTGTTTATACCAGAACATAAAGAAGTCACTGTCACCTGCTCTCCATCATGGAATGAATCTGCGCCGCACATGTTCAGGTGGTTCAGAGACACGAACCAGATAAACTCGCAGGCAGAAAGATCCATCGTGATACAGAACTTCAGCACAAGGGACGAAGGCGACTATAGTTGCCAGGCGTACCGGTCGGGGTCTGGGGAGTGGGTCTCCAGCAACACCACAGCCCTGGCGTTGTCCGCGCCGTACCAGGTCTGCTCGTGCCCGTGCGCCAACAGCACGCCGGAAGTGGAGCTCACGCAGGCGCTCATCGAGCAGGCCGCGTCCCAGATCAGGGAGCAGCTCGTCGTCAGAGACAGCCTGTCGCAGCGGGTACGGTCCAAGACGAGCGCTGAGGACCACAGAGCCACGTCCACGGCCTGCGGCGGCGCGACCATTCTGCTGCTCGTCGTCATCATCGCGTTCGTCATCTACATCGACGGGGTCAATCTGGTCAAGCTGAGAAAACCCTGGAGAGGCGTCGACTCAAAACACCAGAACATGAGGAAACTTAGAGGAAGCAAAGGGCCTAAACCAGGGCCAGAAAAATACGAGAGAATGTAGTAGGGTTTTAGAGTCACGAAAATATGACACCAATGTACTTTAAGCGACAGCTCAATCTTCTGTATAGATATGATAGAACTTCATTCTATCCAACTACCTGACAATGTTTTAAATCTCATTGCAGAAACAGAAATATAATTGTTAAAAATGTTCAGACACAATCCCCCTTTGATTTAAATGTAATTGATCTTCAACAGTGCGATAATAATCCAAAGCATAAATATAAATTTTTTTAAAGTTCTAAGATGAAAAAGCGTGTCCTTTTTTTTCCATTTTAAGTCAACTTTAAGAGGACATTTCTCTTTCTATCTTGAATACTATGGTTGTAAAACTTTAAGCTTGTGATTCATGTATGGTAATCCAATTATTTGCCGCGTATAGTTCTTGCTGTAAGCGGACTAAACATTAAAAATTCACCTCTCTACAGTTCATTATTTTACAACTAATTAAATAATTATGGGTAATAATATTTTCCTAAAATTTTTGTAATTTATAAAAGCATTAGTTTTATTGCATAGTTTGTCCACTGTGCATTTTAATCCAATACAATACTAAGTCACAAAATAGCAATAAACAAAAGAAAGCGTAATAAATTTGATTTTATATCAATACACAAAACAGTAATCTGTCATTCATGAATTTTACGCTACTTTAAATATTAACACAAACCAAAACCACAGATTGACATTTAAAAATTAATCTGACTTCAACCATCTAATTGAATTTCTTGTTTCGTTAAAAGAACAACAACATCAGAATAACACTTCTGCAAATTTCAAGACATTGGAGAAAAAAATGCTAATAAAAATGGAACATATGTTTCTTTATTTCCACTTCGTACATGTATATGTGTGTACTCAGCCACTGCAATAAAGCTACAACCATCTTATAAAGTAGAAAATAACAGTTCATATTTACAAAACATAACCACTGTGATTTATATAGAATTTCTCTCCACTTTTCGAGCAGAGGCTTAGAGCATGCACAATAATTAATGAGACAACTCAGAGAAATTCTTCGAGATTACACTAGATAATTCCATACTTTTTATATGAGGATCCTTTTATAAGACAACAAAAAAGGCATCCAGTTAGGCGATAATTGAACAAGTTTCAGTTATTCACGCTTTCTGTTAAGTATGACTGTAAATACACAAGCTACTTCCTCTGTCTGAGAAAAACACATCAATGATGCTCAGATAACCTTTATTGTGTTTTATAAGTCTAAATTTGCAAGCCTTCTAAAAAAAGCAGGAGCATTAACATAAATGATTTGTTTGATGTATAAAAATAGTGTATTTTTATATAGAAAATACAGTGGAACTAAAAGGTAAAGTGTCTTGTTTTACCCTTAACAGATTTAACCTTGAAGTTGATTCTGGTTAGTTAAAATAAATATTATACATCTGATTGAGTCCTATACAAAAGACATAAAGAATGTTATCTTAACTTCAAAACAGCTTTTCCAAAGTTACAAACTAAATAGGATCAAAGAACATTAAGTATCTGGTGGAAACTGAAAATATGCTTCTGTTTATTTGCAATATCAATAACATGGTACATTAATGACAAAAAAAATCCATTCAGTGAGGTCAATGAAGAAAAAAGCTATACAATGTTGAATCAAAAATATCGGGGTAAATTGTGATTCAACAAGTTTTGATACAAAATAGTTATGTTAAAAATATTTCAACAAAGGTAGAAAAGGCACAAGAAGTAAAATTTATTTTTTTAAAGTAAAAGTCTTTTTTTTATATGTAAAATTAAATATATGAAAGAAATAGAGGGCAATTCGTGAACAGCTCAGACAATGGTTGCCATTTAGATGATGATCGAAGTTCCTATGTCTCAAAACATAGAGTGTGTTTTGTACAAATATGTTCATTAGCTCAGGCACAGTCTATAACTCAAGGAAAATAAAGGTATAACATATTTGAAAAACTACCTTGTAAAGCAGACTTTGACTTCACATACATCTACATCATGAGATGACTACACTGTGGAATTAGATTTCCATATATCATAAATAATTTTATAATATAGCTTAGATAAGATAAATCTAGATTATTACATTTTTTAAAGTCTCGTTTTGCATGAAATTATGCTATATGCAAAACATAAGATGTGGCTTAATATCCATTAAAGCAAAATTACTTTCCACATAACATCACAGAAATGTCAGAAAACATAGTGTTTAGAATATAAAAATTATCAGCACAATTATTTTTACTCAAATGCAAGGCTCCCCCCTTTTTGTTTCAAAAGCAACACATAGAAAAGTAAAGATTTCATTGTGGTCAACTGTTGCTGTGCATGTGGTTCAAATCATTTTTTAAATCACAGGCATATGATGAGGAAAGTGAATTTCACCAATTAAGTTTGGAATATGATAAAAGAATGGAAAAGCACAAGTAAAAATTGAAATATTTATGTACATCATAACAAAGAAAATAATGTATATGTAGCTCTATCTTTATTTTTTTTCTATTTTCTTTTTATTCATTTAAAATCATCACTGGCCTATGTATAAAATATCTCGAGGTCCTCTACACAGTTTAACAGTTTAATTTTTTCAGGTGCAAGCTGTGTTTCTACCGTAATTTAATATCCTTCTTGGTTTGGTCATAATAGTTCTCGAATGTTTTGCCCTCCATATGCCCACCAAAGAATCTCTGGAGACAAAGAGCCTGGCTTCACAAAAATTGTTTGCCAGAGTTTTAAAAACTAGAACAAGGGTTCCATTTACTCTAAAATAATGCAACAAAGTAGAGGTAGTTCAAAATGTATAATTATTATTTCTTTTAATACTTAATAAGTTGTAAGATAATCATCTAATTATCTTAAGTGATTAAAACTCCCTTAGATAACCAAATAATTGACTTAATATCATGAAAATGCATGAAAATATTTTTTTAAACAGTTAAAAAAAGACAACGAAAAACACTCCAATTCCATGAACTTCACAGGAAAATATAACAGATGACCGAGCGAGCAAACACAATTTTTTTTTGGTCAAATGAAAGAAGACAGTTGGTAGTGAACATTTCATAAGAATTTAATTACACAGTCATGGTTGAACCATGTATTCACATTTTCAAGACACAGCACTAGACATCCTCATGTCGATCAGAACAAACTTGTTGAAGTGGCACTAGACATCCTCATGTCGACCAGAACAAACTTGTTGAAGTGGCACTAGACATTCTGGTGTCGACTGAACTTCACATTAGAAATGCGGTGCGGTACTCTCTAGGGGTCAAACTTTACCGTTTTTACCCTCAGGAAGGAAGGATTTTTGTAATATATTACTAACACTATCATTCTTTCCTTTAATTACCACATAACAGGGGACTAATAGGCTTTACATAAGCACACCATGAAGGAAAAAAAAAGGGGGTAGCGCCAACGTCTTGAAAGGGTTAACTCTATGAAAACGAAATTTCGTCCGCATGAATGAAAATAAATCAAAATTGTTTGATGGTTGGTTGGTTTCTTGGTTCAATCGCAACTACCCAAACTTGCAGACAGATTCCACAACTAATGTCTGATATTTTTTACCTGCTGCTACGGGGAGATAGATCAGAGTTAAAAGGACTCCTGTCTCAGCCTGTCACATTATACTGACACCAATCCAACCAGTAAAGAACAAAACAAGCAGTTTGGTTCCTTCAAAAAGGTATGGATGCATCATTTACCTGTCATTTTCTTACAGGAACTTTGAGAAAAATTTCACCAAGGGAAGAAAGTTGCAAAATTTCCACCCAAAAAAAAACAGAGACAATAATCCATCACATGTAGAAACAATAATATAAAAGCATATCTTTGTTTTAACATGATATAAAAAAAAAAAACAATAACAAGAAAGCAATGAAAAGTTACAGGTTTCAATTATTTTTTGTTTCCTCCTGTTTTTTAAAGGTAAGAGAGGTGAAAGACATTGTTTTATCGACATAGCTCTTATTCATCTCAGATAATTATAATCATTAGGTTACAAAACATTCTTTCTTTTCAACAAAATACTTTGTGGTAATTATATTGAAGCAGAAGAGTAACAACTTTCAAAAACAAAGCAAGACATTTACATATATCTTAATTTCTTTTTTTACAGCCAATTATGTTTCTATTTGCCCTATTAAAAATGTGTTTAAATTATATCAAATTGTTCTGCATTCAAGTCCAAATCTTGATTTGGTTATTATAATCATTTCACACGACACACCGAATTGCTTTCCTTTTATGATATAGGCTAGACTTCACTTTGCTCCTTACAAATTTGTTTTTGACAGAAACTTTTATCTCTGCCTGCAATTTGCAATCAGAAATAAAATTAGATAGGTAATAGTTAACTAAAGGCATGGCTTTTTAACCAGTACCCTTTTAATGTCATGCTTCAGTAATGGTTCCTTTTGACATGCACTATAGACTTCTGACTAATGTGAGCAAAGAGGTCAAAGGAAATTACTTCTGTTTAGGTCTGACACTCTGAAACTCATTTAAAATTGTATAATGAGGCAAAAACAGTTTCATGATCTTTTCTGTGCAAATGTTTGCGCGCGTGTGTGTGTCTATTAGAGGGAGCAGTCGATTAAATGAAGCACCATAACAAAATAAAAAGTCAGCAGGAATAGTTAAAATACACCTAATCAATATCTAGACTAAAAGAAATTTGGAAACTGAAAAGAAGAGGGGCACTTGATCTATTCATGAAAGACAAAACTAATCCAGATTCTTTCATCATTATATCTGGATCTGATCAAACTTAGCGTTAGTCTTGATTTCAAAGAAACTAAATCCAAACCTAAATAGATGTTATGTTTGTTGAGTCGATGATCAAGAAATTTAATTCCCAACAAATCTATGCACTGCATACAAATTGATATGTCTACATCACAAAAGAAAACTGATGGGTGGTAACTTTCCTTTAACCAAATTTTTAAGGAAACATCAGTTGAAATATGATGACAATACATTTATAAATTTAGTCATCATTCATATAGTATTACAACTTCTCACAACCAGAAAAGTATGACAGTGAAAGACAGTAAAAACTACATTGTAAATATGTCTGTCTTGTGTTTTACAAGTATTGGTCCTCACTTTTATTTAAATACATTTAATAATCACCCATTGGTCCTTGAAATCTTTCTCAAATTGTATTGTATTGGTATAAAGAATGAGGCCCTTTTGTTATCACCATAATTAAATATTTTAGTGCAGTATTTTTCATAAATGCAAGTGTGCATATATCCCTTTCACCACAATAAAAAAATCATTGTAAAGGCAGAGGCAAATAAGGTTTCAACAAAGCACTCACTTTACAGCAATATTAATTTATCCAGAAAAAACAAAAACAATAGTGGATAAGCCACAATGAACAATTTCCATTATTAAAATAAAAAAAAAGGATTAAGTAAGAACAATGCCCATGAGTTTCCTTTGTAGTTTACATCATCTTATGAATTTTATGGAAGGACACCCATCAGTTAGATTAGTGCAAGACATAACCAGTCATTATAGGCACTCATTTAATAGTGTGGGGAAAAAAAAAAATATATATATAATATATTTCTGTTTACATAGCTACACAAGGTTATCTAACATTTTATCATATTCTAGGGATTTTGATCTCTTCTTAAATGAAATCTAATCATTGTGCCACTAGTTCTAATCAGTCAATTGGCAAAACATTCTACAAGAGCTATGTGAATTGTTTAATTTTCTTTTTGCAACACTGCTTCGTTAAATATGTTAATATGTTTTTTGTTTGTAAATGTATTAAGAGTTTTAACAAAATCTTACATAATCAATTTATGTAAATACTACAAACAGTGTCAAATCTAAGGCTCCCATATAAGGTTGAAGGTACACTATTGTTTTACAAAAATTGAATAAAATCCAAGAAATCTTATTTTTCAATTCAATTTCCAGAGATTAAAAAAGAACACATTGTTTTAGACTGATGAGCCGCTTGCTGCTCCTCGCATGAGGCCCGTGGTCTCTCTTGCTGATTTGGTGACGGGAGCCTTGCATAGTGGACAGTTGTTTCGACACTGCAACCACTGAGTAAGACATCTGGAGACAGAACAAAAATATTGTGCTCTTAACTTTTGGATAAGAAGATTAATATTGATACATCACCCTTCAATTAGAGCTAGCCAATGTGCAATCTTTATAAATAATAGATTTATTTAGATAGATAGATTTTTCAATGCATATATATACTGCATTAAAAACAGATCGTTTATACCTTTGTATACTTCCCTTTATTGAATTTTTGCAAAATATGGAATGGTCATGAAATCTTAAGTTTAGAAATGTCACCTTCATCCCTCTAATGAATTTTTTTATAACTTATTTTATCTATTTAGAAGGAAGTAAAGTTTTCATTTCTTAAACTTAGAGTAATGAAACTTACTTGCTATGAAAGACATGACGACAGGTGCAAATTGCTATTTTATCTCCCTTTGAGAAATCTTCTAAGCAAACTGAGCATGTCTGTGGAAACATAAGAATTAGAATTTTAGTTTTAGTTGAACTTTAACACACAAAAAAAAGAAGATAAAAATAAGATGATTTACTACCCATCTCCAAAAAATAAAGCAATCTTTATAAAAGTGAAGACTGCTCATCAGCTTTCAGTAACATTAAATACCATCTATCATTAGAATGTGGCACACATTTGATTTTTAATTTGTAGTGCTTTTGAATCATGAAAAAAATCTAAAAAGCCTTTTGGTATCAAAGATATGCAAAGTGACGTATATATAAAAAGCACAATTTAATACTCAGGAGAGAAAGGAAATGAAGATTTAATTACACCTGCATAATTTATTACCTATACCCAATAAAACAATTTTTACAATCAAGTTGCTTTAAAATAAAAATAAAAAAAACTTACTTCATTTGATGAAGTTTTTGTCTTGGTCTTAAAAGTGCTCTGAAGAAAGAAAAAAAAGAGGGCAAATTCAAATCTTTAAAGGGAATTTGATTGAAAAAGGTGTCTTGAAAGCAATTTGACTGTTTAATTTTTTCTGGAGACAAGAATTAATAGAAGATCAGTTTCAAGTGACTTAAAATGGTTTGTACTCGTTGCTCCTGGTTGGTTACCAGTAGTCAATTTAACTTAATAGATCTGACATTAAAATGGGGATAAAACTTAAATGTTTGGAATGCAATTGTCTCCACTATGGTAATCCTTTTGAGCGGCACAGGCAGATAGGCTTTGCCGTGGTTGGCAACAAGCACTAAGATAAAACCAAATACATATATATATATATATATGACCACACAATTATAAGTATCATTCAAAACACATGTAACAAGTTTGAATAAGATATCTAAAGTTTTTCAAAAGAAAAGCTAAAGATTCTACCCCTCCTTAACCCCTCCCCCCAAAAACAAAACAAAACAACAACAACAAACAAACAAAAAAATTAATATCGACTACAAAAGTTACTATTCTTTCAAAATTAACATGCATTAGATCACTTGTCTGTAACAAAAAATGAGCTAGGCTATATATCACAGACAAGTTTAGTGAAATTTAAATTGGAACTGAAAGTAAATTTTCCGATCTATAAAAAGATATAATTTATGCTGTTACCTCTCAGTTTAGGAAAAGACCAATTTGAGACTCAGCTTCTTCCCAAATATTTTTCAGTTTGTCCCATGCTCTTTGACAGAGTCATAGGGAACTAAGATTTAGGGTCCTCATTTCAGTATGTTCAATAAATGAAAATAAAGAGAGCTTGGAAAATGAAACAACACAGGTTACAATAACATAACATTTTCTTCACCTCCCTATAGCCTTGGCTTTCTTGGGCCCCATTTCTACGCAACCTGTTCCATTGAAAGGATAAAAGTGCAATGAGTATATATATATTACAAAAACTTCTGAAAAATGATAACGAAAAAACTTACTTTCATTCATACAATACAAAACAAAATGTTTCCCTCCTTGATATTCAACCATACCATCAGGTTATTCAGCAACTGGATCAAAATGGATGCATTGTGGAAGCATTAAGTCTAAAAAAAAAAATCTCAAAATATTTACAAATAGGCAAAATAACATTATTCTTTAAACAAAAAATAAGTCGAACCTGCCCTCACGACCACTTTTCATTGACTCCCTTGCATTTTTTTCTGTATTTTGTTACTGATCAATGCGACCACTTGCTCAACGTGATCCCAGGAAGCCTATAATCCAATTAAAGCTCATCAAAATATGCTTATTACGACCAAGACTGTGCGTGAGAGAGAGGGTGGGAAAAGGATCATGATCAACAAAAAGTTTCTGGCATTGAATTAATTTGCAAGTGACTAACAGCACCACCAGCGAGACAAAGAATGCGATAGAGGTTGGGTGGAAAAAATGGTTGGCCGTAAAGAACAGACAGTGCCTTTCTTTAAAAGCCAGTCTGTGTAACTGAAGATGATAGGGGTGGTTATGAGGAAAACTTTTAGTAAGAATGACGAGGAGAAACTTTGCAAGCGTCTAGATAATTTGACAGCGGGTCAACTTTATTGATTTTTCGTACCCAACATCAGCGGCTGCTTACAAATGTCTTTCATAGATCTAATCGATCTTTTGGCATAAGTTAAACAATTCTCTCAGTCTAGAAACAGAACTTCCCTGCCCTTGCATGGTGGTCAATTATCCAGGGGATTGGCTATTTATAAAAACAAGAACAGAGAATTTAAGTCCACCAGTCACATTCAAACTTTGAATAACGACAGCGACGGAGAAAAAAAAAAGTTTCAAGTCTACTAGTACTGCTCTTTGCATTAATCATGGCATCAGGCAAGAAACCAAATGCATTAACATTGCCTTAAAGAATGGACGTCATCAAAATGTCAAATGCATGAAAGTCCCAACAAGAGATAGCTGTGCATTTCGGAGTTGGGAAAACAACAGAAAATCAAGAGAAAGGCATAATTCTCAGCAGAATTTGAGGCTGGTGCACTCATAAGTAAAAGGGAAACCAGAAGGAAAAGTTTTAGTAGGTACGTGGCAGTAGGAATAATGATGCAATTACATGTTCATATATGTACATGTATGTCCTTGGTGTGTCTTTATTGCCAATGGCGACCACTTTTGGCTATGATCTTCAGTGGTTGGCATGGGCAGCTTCGACCATATTTTTTTTCTCTGTATTGTTTACTTCTTGCCCCATTTACCTCCACAAGTAAAAACAGAAGCAAAAACTCAACAAGAGAGTAAATGCTCCCACTCCTAGGAGAGGCAAGGATACCCTAAAGGAAATCGAGTGGTGTTCCATAGTCCACAATATATTCTGCTTGCATCTCCAGAGTTGAGTCAGACACGCCTGCAAAGGAATGGGCAGGATATTCATGTTTCTTCTTATAAAAACTTATCAGTTAAAAATATATCTCTAAATGATTTATTAGCAAAACTTAACTCTAGAGGATAGGATTGTTTGTATCAAATTTAGCTAAATTACATTATAACTGCACTAGGCTTTTAAAAACTGAGAATGGTTAGTGAGATAAATTGTAAAAACATTTTTTAAAGGAAAATAAAAAATAAAATATAGACTAGACAACTTGAAGAAGATGAAACAGAAACTCTTAAAAAAACAAACACAAATAAATTTAGATTGCTGTGGTAACCACACCGACCCTACCACCCCACTCTTTCAGAAAATCTTTTTTATTTTTTTTTCAGGACGGAAAGACTTTTTTACTAGATCTAGATCTAAATGTAGGGTAGAATGCACAAACAAGATGTAGCTTACGTTTCGTCGTAACAATATAAGAATAAGAAGGCTCCCGACGAGACGTATGCTACATCATGAGCATTCTACCCCTAGAGTCTACTACTAAATCTAGACACTCCTTGAGTTTTGTGGTCCCTGGCCTATGGATTTTTATTTAAATGGAGTTATACTTACATAATTTACAAGTAGATGAATTATCGGTTTAGATATAAGTCAAGCATTAAAATGTTAGCTCTAGTTGTATAATAAATAAAACTAGTTATATAATAAATAAAAATCTAGACCTAGGTCTCTACATCATAATCAGGTTTAGTTGTAATGCTTACTTTCAAAGAGCTATCAACTAGTCCTGTTCCTAACCTAGTGTTTGTTCACTTTGTTTTGTTAAGCTTAAAACGAAAGCTGCAGCAGTAAAAAAAACAACAACAAATACTAATAGTATACTTGCCAAGTTTATAGACTCTACTATATAAGTCAAATACCGTCAAATTGAAATACCAAAATTATACATCTATCTAAACGTTGTGAATTATCTGGCTTTGAGATTATCTATCACAGTTTAATTATAGTTGTAACATGAAATGAAAAAGTAAAAAAATGTTCATAACTATGGTTTAGGTATTATTATCAAGAATTAATAAGGGAAACACGTTTTAAATCTTTTCAATGTCTGGCAAATACCAATCAAGTGTAAAGTACACGACATAGAAACTAGCCTACTAAAAGTACTAGGCAAGCCATATGCTCTGTTCATACCAAGCTAAAAAATTAATGACGTCCTAAATTTCCAGATCTAGATCTATAGCTTATTAGATCTAGATCTAGATCTAGGCCTCTTAAAAGCCCACTGTTTGATATTTTAGAAATATTGAAAGATTCAATGGCTTATATAAATGCAAATATAATTGTAGATCTAAAAGTATTGTGTGACTCGCCCCATGCGTTATAATTTCAACAGTGGAATCTTGTTTAGGTTTATGCACCGTTGATAAAAATTCTTAAAATACACAGGCAACCCTGCGGGCTCTATAGGAGATGCCAAATATATTGTCGAAATTAGAATGTGTAATCTAATTATCTATGGAGCAGTAGGACCTAGATCTAGATCTAAATATATTTTTATATCTTAAGCTTACCTCTTAAATCTAACTGTACTGTGTACTTTCGACCCCTAAGAGTGTTTCTTTCGATTTGGGGTTGTAACTACAACAACGTGTTTTAAAAAGCTTAAAATGACTCGACATGATAAAGACAATCCCCAGTTCTAGATATCTTGGGGTTGTAAGTAAAACAACACTGTAGCTTACAACTCATTAGTCATTCAAATTTGGATCGTGTGTACAATGTTGCAGTTACTTACAACAACTCGTCAGAAGCTTTTTTAATTGGTAATGTCAATTGACGCAGAGTGAAAGTAGAACTTGTTTGAGCCGGAAAGCGTGGTTTTTGTTTCTTTCAAATCCTTTTTTTTCTCTGAACTGTTCAGGCTACAGGCCAGTGTCTTCACTGCGCTGTCCTGGTGTCCTCGTTATCTCTACATCTAGCATCTAAAATCGTCTAGTTCTACTCCAGTTCATGACTTTGTCTCCAACAAATTGCGTTTCATGTGCTGAACTTGCCTAGATCTTCTTTGGATTATTTATAAAAAAATTAAAAGAAACATATTTTAAAGACAAAATTGTAGGCATACTGTGTCGAAAGAGGAAAAAAAAATCCAAATTAAACAAATCTACATTCTCATTCAATCATAATATTGTTGTGTTCAGGCGCCGAGAGCATTAGAAATAGCAGCAGAAGTAGTAAGACAAAGAGAAGGTCTAGATCTTTGCTCTGTCAGCAGCCAAGGCAATCCCGTATCCCAAGTAGATTTTATCCACTCAAGATGAAAGACACTCCAAGACTGACTAAATCTACAGCTCCTAAAACAGCTCACACCACACATCTCTAGGCTAAGGCCTCTAGGCAAGCCTAGCACAACTCACTAACATCACACTTCTCTAGGCTCAGGCATCTAGGCAACCCTAACACAACTCACAACATACTCATAACACACTTTCACCACA
>RQTK01000436.1:42730-111620 GCA_003991915.1 Elysia chlorotica
CCCCCCCCCCCCCCCCCCCCCCTCTCTCTCTCTCTCTCTCTTCTCTCTCTCTCTCTCTCTCTCTCTCTCTCTCTCTCTCTCACACATACTTTTCTTCTTTGGCTCCCAGCTTTCTTTTCTCCTTGTTTCTCTAACCCTCCCAACCCACCCCACCCCACCACCATACACACATAGAGTGACCTACCCTCATACACTACCTCTTTCTCCCAGCTTTCGTTTCTCCTTCCCGACTATCTCAACTTTTTCTCTCCTCAGTAGATGTTTTGTCAAACTCAAAGGGCATAGAGACTCTTGTGTCAATTGACGCTACCTTTTTTTTTATTGGCAATATAGATATAAGTACATGCATCTTAGTTTGTTTTAAAGACAAGTTAAGTTTAAGCTTGTAAACCACAATGTTCAACTTAGCCTACGTTCCTAGACCTCTAGATTTAGATTTGGTCTATAGGTAGTTTTAGACAAGGGAGAAAGACAGAAACTCATGGAACTGTCACTCATATTGCTGTAGCTGATGAGTTATTATGATGATGTTGAATGCAATTTATAATCTTTTTAGACAGGAAGCCAGAATGATGTTCCCAAAGTCAGAAATTGTGATGTCAAGTCTCATTGCTGTTGCAATACTACCTTACCACGAGTTATTGAGGGGAAAGTTACCAGTTCTGACAGCAGTTTATTTACTCCTATCAATTTTTTCAGGTCATGGTAAGATATTTATAATTAAGCTCACAGTGTAATTGGAAAAGTCTTTAGTGACCCAACACTAAATTGTAGTATAGTTCTAGATCCGCTGACACTAGCATATTATTGAAGGAATTCAATTCAACAGTGCTAAAAAGTAAAAGATATTATAATTCTGTCATCGTAATAATTTAATTAGTTTCTAAGATCCTATTTGAACATTAATTCAACACCCAAACCTTTGTTTTTATTTCACATAGCAAACCACTGCCTCCCAGGCACCTTGGTATTGGATGGAAGTCACTGTACTCACTAGATTTGAAACTAGAACTAGATAGAACAAGGATGAATTCTTTTGAAACATGAAACTTTTTACTGAATTTTAATCGTTTTCTGGACTTAAGGTCATTATGAAATTAACTGTCTAAAAACATTTTAAAAAATGAGTACGGCCTATTAGTTTTTATGTATAAAAGTAAAATTTATACCATTCATTCGAAAAAGCACATAGAGCCCTTGTTTTATTGTAATCCAATGTGCCAATAATTTTATTTTCCTGGACACCATGTACTTAGTTCTAATATACAACTCCACATTGAGTGTTTTTGTCTAATAAAATGTTCATAAACCTGCATGATGCTATGGAACTGTCTATATAATTTATATTGTCTTTGAAATAAAATGAATATTTGTGATGCATAAATTCAGTTTTATTTTTAATTTTAATAATGGGCCCCACACTTTATTAACGTTAGAATCAAAGGGTATTTGCTAAAAAAAAACTACCAAACTAAAAGAAGTTGAAATTGAAGGGATCATGGAAAGAGGGGGTAGTCAAAAATATTCCCAATTTGGTTTTAACCACTTGGCTGCGACCTAATATTTTTTTTTTACTGTATTCAAATTGTGAGTTAATATTTGGCTATACCAACTGAAAAGCATTACCTATTTATAATGTGTTATACTATAGTAAAAATTAGTAGGAAATCTATTGACGAGAAATACCTCAATGTATACATTTTTGTGAAGGAGAAAATCTAAACTTTTTGGAAATATTATCAGTTGGGTGGAAATGTACAGACATAAGATATACTGGGGTGAAGATAGTGCCAGGTCCCCAAGTAAATCTAGAACTAGGTCTAGCAGTCAATTTATTGACAAGTCAATGGTTTCAGACGTTTTGTGTGTGTGTTATAAAAGAAACTCACATTGAATTTGTCCACAAATGTGTTATAAACCTTCAAATGATCTTGTAATATATTTCATTTGTATATGAAATATTGTTGGTTTTTTTCCCGATGATTAAAAAATGCAATTTTTACAATTTTCTTCGCTAACAATTTTGTGCTTGGGGACTGCGTCTTCCAGACCCTTCCCCCCCCCCCTTTTTTTTTTTTTTAGCTGAGAGACACAGTCCCCCAGACGTCCTTTTTTTTCCCTCTTTTTTTGTGTGTGTTGGATTTGGGAAATTTCAGTGTCAAATTGATTCAAAGACACAAAAAACATTGACTTGTTGATTAAATGCGAAGGACAGTGTTAGCTATATATATAAATACTCTTTAGAAACTTCAGAATTTGATGTCTCATACTAGTCATCAAAATCAACGTGAAAATCGCAGTCTGCATGATTGTAGCTTCCAAGATCATTGCAAAAACAAAACACATGAAACTTTTCAGAATTTTGGCAATCTCGCAATGAAATGTCAAAAGGCCTTCAAATTGTGCACAAATTCATCATTATTGCAGTCAAGTGGTTAAAGACTTAAATTTTAGATATCACAGAGTTTCATTGTCTAGATCGATGCCATTGAGTAGATAGACATGGTCATTTGTCTTTGATTAACCTTTAAGCTGCCTATTTGACACAGGTATTCTGCCCATGCCTGTGAAATTTGGGAATTTTTTCAAAGTTTGCTTAATTTTGGTGTAGGTCAAAACATTCATGACGTGTATGTCCATGTGTTGGCACTTTGTGAGAGTAGTGTGTTCTACCCAACTGTATCCATTTGGGCTGTAGAACGATGGATTATAACATTTGGCTTTGTTAATATAAAACTTTTTTATTTTATTTTAGCATTTGATGTTGCAACTATACCAAACAGGCAGCTTGTCTTTGAAGACACAATCTACTTTGAAATTGACTGGCCTGAGTCGCTGAGATACACTTACAAACTGAGCTTAGCGTCAGGCTTTGGCACAGCATTTGTAAGTTTCTCTGTTGTGCAACAATTTGTATGTATTTTAATTTAGAGACAGTCTAGAAAATATATTTTACAGACTTAATCAAATTTCTGGCATCTGATTGAGTGTATTGTTATTTTCTGTTTACTACACTCTTAGAAAGTGTCTTTAATACTATAAGTTTCATTCACAAAATACCCAAACCAATAAGTTTAAAGAAGCCCAAAAATTGGTCTCTGACCCGGTAATTAGATCTTAGAATGCATATTACCAGTTATTAAGGTTCATAATATGAATACAGGCAATAAATACTATGAAAACAGTAAAAAAAACAAAGTGTGATAAATTAATTTCTCATAAACTGAATTTTGCAAGAGGATCTAGGTAATTTTGTTCTCTTTCGCTCAGTTATAATCTAATTTATAATTTGAAGTCTTTCTGGTTTGATTCTCTTAATTTTAAATTGGCACCATCAATAGGTATAACAAACTACAAAGTATATATATCTGTCAAGCAGAATTCAGTGCTCTTTGTTGCCCCAGTTATGCTTTTATTTTTAAAAAAAAAATGGAATTGGGAGAAGGTTTTTATTTAATGAAAACAATAGAAACTTCCAAAATAATGTGACTTTTCAAACAAGGTAATCAGCTTGTGATTCATGCATGTCCCCTTCTGTAATTCGAAATCTCTTATTTTAAGGTTTTGATCCAATCCAAGCAATTTAAATATGAGTTTTCTGCTGTATTTTGATTTTTCACATTACTTATTTAAATACACCATAATACTAAAAACCCATTCAATTAAAAATAAGTTATTAGGATACAAAGTATTTTCCAATTGAATCTTTTTAGCAATCACTAATGTCTGAATTATGCACAAAAAGGAAATAGACAGGCTTACATGTAACAACCGTCTCAAAGTGAGAAGGGGGGTGCTAATTTTACATTTATCTTTGAGTTGCAGAGTAGAATTTATTCCAAAGTAGAGCTCATCTTGTCAGACCCAGAGGATGCATGTCAGGATCTGTACAATGATGTCAGAGGAGCGGTTGTGCTCATACTGAGAGGGTATGTATTTTTGTTTCTCTGAAAATTTGTTTGTCTCTTTGGCCATTCTATCTCAAGTCATTTTGAGTTGAGTTCAAAAGTATTACACAGTGTAAAAAATAAAACTACATGATTTCAATAGCAAAGCAATGAAGCCCAGAGTATGCTCAGTATAACTTAACCCAAAGAGCATGCTATGCTCACCTTTTAGTGAAAATGGTTTATATTCTATTGCAGGAAAAGAGCGAAGTTGCATTCAACAGGACAATAGCTTTTCACAAAATAGAGATTTTGCCATCAAAATAAATTTAATTGATTTTGTGTATGTTCAGATATGTTCACCAAAAAGTTTAAGTTTAACCATTCTTAAACTGTATTGTTTAGCATCAAGTGAAAGTTGCATTTTTACATTTTCATGTTATTGTTAAGCCTTGTTTTAGTTGAACATTTCTCTTTCTTTGATGATTGAATTTTTTAAATTTCTTTTCGTTTTTGTTCAAACAGGGGCTGCTCGTTCCTAACAAAATCCAAAATAGCTCAGAGAGGTGGTGCAGTAGCTGCTATAGTCATGGATGATGATCGAAATGAAATAGATAAAATGATTGACATGGCAGATGATAATACGGGGAGAACGGTGGAAATTCCATCTGCTTTTCTAACAGGCAAAGATGGGTAAGATCACAAGTTGCCCATAGATCCAATTGGTTATCAAATATTTATTAAATTTCCTGAAGACAGTTCCTGTCAAGCTGATTTTATGTCAACTATTTTGTTATTCTAATTGTAGCTTTTTTTTTTCTTCTGCTTTCTTTTAGGGGGGGGGGGGGGGATTAAAGTACTTTTTATACCATCTGAGGAGAAAATTTTGTTTTCGTCATTAGATGGAATGTATTATGTATTGACGTTTAAAAACAATTGTCCAACACAGCCCTTTCACAAATATTAAAATATTGAGGTATTGAAAATTTCAAGACTTCTTAAAAAAAGAAGTTGGAAAATTCAAACATATTGTTAATACATTTTGGAAGTTAAAATAATAAGTCTCAATACCTAGTCATGAAAGTTATTGTATCGAAAAGAAAAAAAACAAACATTTTAAATTTGTCTTGCGGGACTTGTCTTGATAATACTAGTTTTCAGTCAAATTTTACCATTGCCTATCACTAATTTTCCATAAGATTTGTACTTTAATATATTATTTTACTTTCCCTTTGGTTTCAGTGCAATGATTTGTCGGCACTTGAACATAGCTCAAACAGACAGAGCCATCATAAACATCCCAGTGAATGTGACAGGAAGACCATTGACCGCTATTAAGAGACCCCCTTGGACAGTTTGGTGACATCTCATACTTAGTTAGAAAGTAAATAATTATGAAGAGTCCTCCAGGTTTATGACATCAAAGTCTCCAGGAAATTTTTTTAGATAGAGCAGATATAAGCCTTATCTTTGTTTCTGAGGAAGAACAAAATTATTGGCTCAGAAATGAACAGGTAAAGCAGTGGTGACAAAAGCTAAAAATGTTCAGCCTGGAGGTTGGATACAGCAAACCAACCTGGATGCTCCAAACACTTTGGTTACCTATAGGAATACAAGGCACTTTAAATGTATTTTGAAAAAAGTTTTTTATTACATGCTATAAATTCACTGTAACAAACTTTATTCTATAGATACATTAATTTTTGTTCTTGCATTTTTACATTCATTTAGACCATACCCTGAATTTTTTGTACAATTTGTTCATTTTTAAGATCCAGACCATATCATAGTACAAGCTTTTGCTACTGGATAGATACAATAGAACTAAATTTTAAAGTAATTTGTTCTAAGAGCACATTAAAAATCAAAAGAAATCCTTTGAAATTGTTTAAATTCAAAAAGCGTGCATAATTTCAGTTCTATGTTCCATGAGATGAGTAGTGTTATTAAAATAAATGCGCATATTATATTTAAGAAATATGGTTTTTAATTTTTTGGTTATGCATAATCATGTTATTTTTTATTATTTTTTTTTAGCAACGAAGCAAAGTTTATAGACCCTGTGTTGCAACATGTAGGCCCTACTATTATTGAAAATTATATCCTACGTTCTTTAACTCTTATGATTGAGAAAAATCATATATAATAATATATATCCTAGAGGGATATGAATTTTCAAGAAGTCTATCTTGCCATTAAAACGACTTTCTTAGTTCCACTATTTCAGAGGCAGCCAATCTTGCCAGTATTTGGTGTACTTTCCTCTCGTCACTGTGTTGAATTTGTTCTTCAGTTCATAAGTCTCATACACTCTGATAACTTAACATTGCCAATATTTAATTATTGTTTTCTCAAGCATTCTTTTTTAGATCTTTGCAAATGCAATTTTATGTTTGGGTAATTATAAATTTTGTTGTTGGTGCAATATGTTTTGTGAAATATATGGCTGCTTAATAGAGCTACTGCTGTGCAAAATATCTTCCTTAAAATTCCTTGTGATATTGATAATGTGCCTTTGAAAAATATACTTGCACGAAAGTGTTTCTTGTTTTTTTCCCCCTTATCTATGAATTAAACCTCGTCTTTTTCACACATGTCTGAGACTCCGTAGACAGGTTTGTCTGCCTGTCTCTCTCTTATCTGCAGACTGTCTCTGTTATTCTCTCTCTCTCTATTGTTGTCTCTCTCACTCCATCCTTCTCCCTTTTCCTTATTTTGTAAATTAATAAGATATTTATTATTGATATTCAAATTACAAAGGTCTTTCCCTGCAGTTAATTGCAGCCACTAGTTTTGCATCTGCCCGAAAACAATTGCAAATTATCAATTCTTCTATTATTTATGCCACCACAGTTTATTGAAAAGCCAGCTTAAAGAATTTACATACTTTTTGGTGTTTCAGATTGATTTCCTATGAAATAGTAAGCAGTCTGGGCATATTTACCTAATGATTTTTACATTCTTCATGCAGTTAACATTTGAAGCATATTTTTTGCGCTGCAATTTTTTCCACTAGCCATGTTGCAATCTGCTTTCATTTATTCCATTTTCTGTTTAAAACAAAGTGGAGAAGCATTAAGTTTTGGTATAAAAAATATACAAGTACATGCGTATCAGGTTGAGTAGTAACTGTCAAAATCTTTATATCGACTCATAGATCATTTAGTAACTTCTCTACATACATTACAAGACTTACTTTGATGTCAAGATGTCTTTGCACTATATTTTGTTACTTGATGACGTTATCATGTAATCTGAGCATTTTTTTTTTTACTTTCAATATAGAGCTTTTTTGGTGCAAGAATTGGTCTGTGCTAGTGTACTGGATACACTACTAATACTACCAAATGATTTTTCATATTTTACACCCCTGTCCTTTGTCTCCTTCTTTTCTGGCTCTGAATCTCAAACATCATAGCATAGTAATTTTGTTCCCTTCTACTTCTAGATTTGTCTCGTGTTATTGCCACATCTTGCTGTGAAATTTAAAGATATTTTTTTTCTTCAACTTTTTAATTGCAAATAGAGTAGGTATTTTTTGGCAGTTTGTGAAATAAGTTTCCTCTCTTTTGAGCAAACTTTGGCAATATATGTACCTGTTTTTCTTAGATTTCCTTTAAAACAGAAATGTTTATTTCCGATTTATGACTTTCCTTGCAAACGAACATTCCTGTTATAATTTTTTTCCCTGACGTGGTGAATTATTTATAATGATCAGAGCCTGAGTTTTGAAAGGTCGTTCAACCGTTCTTCTGACTCCCTTTACAGAGGATGGGCAGTTTCTCTTTGTTGTACATCCTTTATCAATACATGTATCAGTAAGCATGTCTTTAAAGTTTCTGGAGTGGCAAATGTCACCAAGGTACAAGCTTAAATTCCTTGAAAGGCTACATGATCTTTATAATATTTGGACAAGGAAATCATCATAAAGTAAAATTCTAGTCTTTTTTTTTTTTGTGAAGGCTCAGATATTGAAGCCCTAATTTTTTATATTACTTTATTGGCTCCTAGTGTGAACTGCTACTACATGTATTTCCTCATTTAAATGCCACAAGTTCTTTCTTGTATACATACAATGTATTTATAAATGTAAAAGTTTTATGTTGTTTTCAGCTGGTTTTGAAATTTTTGTTGGATTCTTTTAGTAACATGAAGAATTATTATGTAAGATTTAGAATAACAAATCAGTGCTAAGGAAGTATGCACTTATGTGCAGATCTAAAGACTATAAGTATTTCCAAAGATGTCTTAGGAATGCAGTTTCACAAAGACATGTTATGTAGGTGCTTGTCATACTCTCCTAATTTTTGTTAGCTTATCATGTTGAAGTGCTTGCATTGGGTGATACTCAGCAGTGTAAAATTTCAAGTTTTTTAAAGATGAAAGGAAAAAAACATGCTTATCAAAGCAACATTGCGGAAATCTTGAAATGCGTCTGATTGTTGAGCAGAACCCAAAACATCCAACTAACTGGCAAAGCTCTTTGTGAAACTGTGTTCCCTATACTGTAATGGTATATTTGTGGCATGATCAACGCCTCGTTAATTCAAGCCCTTCGATGATGGTCTTGTTATTGCAGTTAATATTCAAACAAAATATTTGTCCATGTTCAATAAGTATAAAATGGCGTTAATCTTAAGTTTAAGTGAACATTTTCAAAAATAAGTAGATGCTGCTTGAGCACGCTTGACTGGGCCTAAGACTTAACTGAGATTATAAATCATCTGTTGTTGTCCGTACTTTGTACGTCTGTTTAATTTTAAGAAGAAACATATAGATATACATGTACCAGTATAGTTTAAGTTAACTTCACACTCGCCAATCATAAGCATTAACGGACTGAAAATGAACCCAAGTAACCGTGCAAATCTGCATTTAAGTAGTTGAATGTACCAAGAACAGATACTGAATATAATTTATCTATGTCTGTGTGTGTTTGTGGTGTATTGATCTGACCAGTAGGTTTAACAAAGCGTTTGTGTAAATGCGTGGTACACATGTTATGTACGGTAGATCTGGGTCTGGGAGAAACCATGCACATCTGCACACAGCTTCATTGCCCTCCCCTTTCTAGACAGCTACAGGCACTCAGTTGACAACACATATATCCGGTAATGTTTTTGTATCCAAAGTTAGTCCAAGAAAGAGATGAAATAAAGTTTACTTAACACTGAAACACAGTCTCACTGAAAGACAATTTTTTTCTACGATAAATATTAATAATAGTAGGTCCAGTTAAAAAATCCCCACTACCCCCCAGCACACCCATTTCCTGTGCCCACCGTCGGCCAAGAGCTGGCGAGACCGATCCCGCCAGGTGTTCACGTGCAGGGGCTTGAGACTTGAAGCCTCAACACCAAACAGAGTCTGGTCTCCTACAAGTCAATCAAACTTGGCCTTGCAAACTTGCACAACTTTCCAGTATTACCACACACCTACAGGTAAACTTGGGCAAATGACATGTATCCAGTCAATTGCCCCAGTTCACTTGCAGGTATGTGGGGCGCTTAATAGTTATAATGTAAACTGCAGACTTGTCAAGGAGGTTGGGAACTGTCTGTGTGTACATTTGTAGTATCCGGGGTAAACAAAATATGCAAACATGTTTATGTACCTTGTTCAATTATTTGGCTAAATATTTATGACACATAAAGATGAATTGCCTGAAATTGTATGGACTGGAATAACATTTGTTTTCGAGTTTCATTATTCCTTTGCTAGTATGAGGACATGTACTAAGAAAAATATAGAAAAAATCCAGTGAAATAAAATCTTTTCAATTGAAAACATCTTTTCTGTTGTTTTCCTTCTAGCCACATTTCCATAACATCTTTTTGAACTTTTCATTGGATATGTATCTTTTGAGATAAAATTTAATTTTCGTGATATAATGTTCCAAAAAAATTTCAGTTGCCCTAATTTCACTTTTATATCTCATATCTGTATTGCTTAGTAACAATTCCAAAAAAAAACCCTTAAATATAAATGCCAACCTTCCTCTCTGTTCATACATAATTATATCAAAGATTTAGACCTTAAAATACTTCAATACATTCAGGATCGAAGGGACCTCAACAGAAAAACAAAACAAAACAAAAATTAAATTATTGTTAATGTGTAACTTACATCAAACAATCCTGAACCTTTTCGGAAGCAAGCACAATTATTTAATGGGTATAAGCTGAATGTAAGGTACTTCATATCAGCATTAGAACAACTTATTCACAAAGGTAGCACAATAAATGTACTTCTCGGGCATTTACAAATATTCACATCAGCATTATAACAACTTATTCACAAAGGTAGCACAGTAAATGTACTTCTCGGGCATTTACAAATAATATTAAAATTCATTTGATCTGTGGGTGGATATGAAATTAAGTTTGTTGGATAGTTCAGTAAAGAAAGAGAAGAATAACAATTTTGGATTTTAATCTGTATCAAAAGCTTTACTGTATTTATTTCATGTACATATATATGTATTAAGATGATCTAAATTCTAAATCAATGTAGAGATAAGAAAACATAATTTTTTTCTGATCACAGCATGCAAGGTGTTTTGTCTTGCACATTGATAAAAGTAATTTTGTCTCAATTTTATGTAGTGCCCAAATTGGTGAAGAATGGAAAGTTTACAATCAATTCATTTGGCTTGTAAATTTGAATTTAATTAATTATCAAGTATTGAAAGCACACATGCTTTGAATTTCACCCCCCCCCCCCTCTCCTCACATTTTCATTAGGAAAAAATTAAATCCTGAAATCAAAGATTACAGCATATAGAAAAAGCTGCATGCTGTTTATGATTTCTTGCTCACTTTTAATTAAACACATTGAAACTGAATTTGATTGCATTCTGTTTATAAAAAAATTGATTTGTATGGTTGTCTTTACATACGGAAAACATTAATTAATTCAGATGGGTATCCCATCTATATAGCCTGAGCCGCAAAATAAACACCCACCCTTAGAGGATCAGGCTGAAAACAAAAATAAATAGTCGATTTTGGAAGAAGAAAAAAACAACCAACAATTCCATGTCTCAGTTTACACAATTTATTAATGATTTGCAAGAATGCTCACAATCTTTTCCTGTATCTGCTTCTCAAACTTAGAGCAGATAATGTCGCGGGAGGTGACTGACCAAGAGCACAGTTTGCAACGACAGAGACTCAATCATAGCCCTAACACATACATCTTAGTTTTTCTATGTACACATATCACTTTCATTTGTTTTCTCTTCAAAAAACAATGGAATCAATTTGACTAAGGGGGAAAAATCAAGGCAAGACAAACCAATATCTTAAAAACAAAAAAAAATCATATCTTTATAGAAAGATTTCCATGGCTAGAAAGAATATTTACACTCTTGGGAAAGGTAAATAATGCGTCTTCATTTCCATTTATCATTGCCAAGAACACTATTAAAAGCTGCTTTGCTAATTGAATACAAAAATCTGACAAAATAAATTAAAATATTACCGATGCTACATTGTTACATTTGAGATGGCAACAAATTAATTAAAAATATAAAAAAAAAAGATCTTCTCATACAAAGTGGTAACAAAATATACTAAAAAAAACATACAATTTGAAAATCAAAGAAAAGAAAACTGTTTTAATAAAGAACTTTGTGAGTCTTTCTATCTGGTTTAACATTTCCATGTGTTTTTTTTTTTCACCACAGAGCTTCAAATAATTATTCTTAGGGGTAAAAATGAATATTCATGGAAACAAAAACTACTACACATTAGCATAACAAAATTACTACTGATGATACCATGATCCAATAACACTTCAGTTCAAAAAGTTGAAATACTCTTGCTGGAAAGAATTATCTTAAAATTCACTCAGTTTAAATCCAATTAAAAAAAAAAAAAAAATCGTTAGATTTGGATATAAATATGAGAAAGATTCTTTCAAACAATTGTAAAAATCCTTGTGAATAATGAGAAAGCAACATGTGTAACGCTTTATGAGAGAAAGATTCTTTGGTTCCACTATGGTGTCCAGTGGTAAGGAGAATCCATTGCATTCAGGCGAGGGGGCACAGGATGACATCAAGATAGAGCACATGACATTGACAATATCACAGTTTCAAAGATTTGTGAATCGATAAAAGAAGACGAGCCTTCTTGGGATTTGTCAGCTCTACTGTCACAATAACAGACAGCACATCCACCAAAACAATTATTTACATGCACATGGCTGAAAAATAATCAACTTTCAACCGTCCTCATTCAAAAGTAGGACAAGGCCAAATCAAGTTCAACCAATAAATATAATAAGTTTAGGAAAACATAGTGATGATTCAATCTGTAATACCCAACTATCAATTGTTCCACAGAACAGATTTCAAGACATACAATTAACCTTACTCCCTGTAGGTGCAGTTACAAAGAGAACGATTTATAGTTACTTTTGGACATGAGAATTGGATGCTTGTAACTTTGAAAGTACTATGATGTCAGAGCCAATCCTCTACAATGATTACAATCTTATTCAATCAGTATGTAAAATAAAGTCCAAACACAAAAGAGCACCGGTTAATGAGGCGGTGGGTCAGTGTCTGAAGCTCCTCTTTGAGGAGGCATGTGCTTGAGCATGCTCCTTTTTGCTGAAGCTGGATTTAAGCCCCTTTCCCTTGCCCCGTGAGAGCCCGAGGATGCCCTCCCCTGCATCATGGCCAGCCCACTGGAAGAGCCCAGGCTGGGACCATGCACAGCTACAGTATTGGACACTGTTATTGGGCTGCAGACCTGCCGTGGACTACTAGCAGTGGCTGTGTTGGCCATGTGCCCCCGAGATGATTCCCTGTATGGACCAGCAGACACTGGCCGCACCCCCTGCCCTATCGATTTTTCTAAAGCCCCGTCCACACCCTTATCAGTTGTACGGGTGTTGGAGACTTTGCTGAGAGTCTCTTTTGACTTTTTGTTTTCTTTCATTGAAGCAGATGAAACGTCAGACTCTCCCTCAAACTCAGGCGAGCGAAGCGCTTCTAAAATGGAACTTGGATCTTCACTTTCTCCTTCAGGGGCCAAACTTAGTTGTTCTGTCAGGGTTGCTAGGAGCAGCTCTTGCACAAACGTATTACGCTGAGAGATACCACCTTCACCACCACTGGCGCTCAGATCCAGTCCTGCATTCTCAGCACAAAGTCTGTGTATATCAATCAAGATATGCATTCATGAAAAAATATCAACATTGATCACAAATTAGAATGGGATTTAAAATAATGTTAAATGATTGTTAGTTTCGGACACTACCTCAGACTTTGCAGTGGATGGAGAGTAAGATATAAATAGATCCTCTATTAATGTAATGAAACAATATTCAATGTCTCGAAGGTTTTGAAAACGCAGGAGGAGAAAAAAATCAGATGCTGTACCAATCTATAGCATAAGCCTTTTGTTTTATTACAATGTGAAAATTAAATACAGTAGACCTTGGATATAGCGAAGTCAGTGAACCAGTTCCAAAACTTTGTGACATCTAAGGTTTCTTTACAAACTCAACAGTTTTTACACGTTAGGACTTCAATTTATACTATTTTTTTTTAGTTTCTTTTGCTGTCTTCCCCAATTATTGAAAGTTTCAAAACAGCTTTGCTGTGTCCCCTAGGGAATTTACCTCTTTCATAAGCTTAACTTTGGTTTCAAACAAAATATTTGTCCATGTTCAATAAGTATAAAATGGCGTTAATCTTAAGTTTGAGTGAACATTTTCAAAATAAGTAGATGCTGCTTGAGCACGCTTGACTGGGCCTAGACTTAACTGAGATTATAAATCATCTGTTGTTGTCCGTACTTTGTACGTCTGTTTAATTTTAAGAAGAAACATATAGATATACATGTACCAGTATAGTTTAAGTTAACTTCACACTCGCCAATCATAAGCATTAACGGACTGAAAATGAACCCAAGTAACCGTGCAAATCTGCATTTAAGTAGTTGAATGTACCAAGAACAGATACTGAATATAATTTATTATGTCTGTGTGTGTTTGTGGTGTATTGATCTGACCAGTAGGTTTAACAAAGCGTTTGTGTAAATGCGTGGTACACATGTTATGTACGGTAGATCTGGGTCTGGGAGAAACCATGCACATCTGCACACAGCTTCATTGCCCTCCCCTTTCTAGACAGCTACAGGCACTCTGACTCAGTTGACAACACATATATCCGGTAATGTTTTTGTATCCAAAGTTAGTCCAAGAAAGAGATGAAATAAAGTTTACTTAACACTAAACACAGTCTCACTGAAAGACACAGCCCATACAGTGACACTGACAGTGATTCTGTGCATGCAGGGAGAGGAGGCGGTATCAAAGGAACCAATTCACTGTGCCTAATAAACATGACTATTCGTTGTCCCTCCCCCTCCTCACGAGCATGAAAATCACACACACACTGTATCAAAGCCTTTCTTTAGTTTATGGCTTTTATCACTCTTGGGTACCAAAAGTGGTTTTGCAGAGATCTAGCCCTTTCTGTTGGTCAGCGTAATTGATACACTCTTGAGTTGATGCCATCTCTCTCTCTCTCTCTCCCTGCTTTATTTAAACTTCTCCCCCCCCCCCCCCCCCTTCTTTCTTTTTGTCTATGTCCCTCTCCCTCTTTTTTTCTCCTCCCCCCCCCCCCCCCCTCCTTTTCCTGTCTCTCTCTCTGGATTTGTTGTTAATATTGTATACAGAAGAACAGTAACCTAACAAAGACACTGTCTACTGGTGCAAGGTGGCTGGTGCTATAGATCCCTATGGTCGATTTAAAACCGTTTTCAAAGTAAAACAGGGGGAAGAGGAGGAGAGAGAGAGATAAAAAACCAAACTAGTTTTATTATGAACAAAGCTAAGTATCTAAAATAAAGCATTCTACAGTTTTTAAAGAATAATGCCATGTTGACTGCCATGCAAGAAATATCTAAGAGACCCAACTTACTTTGTCAAGAGATACTGTGAATCTGACTTTGCAGAATTCGATTGAGCGCCAGTAGTTTCAGGCTGTGAAGAAACGGCGTGGCTTGATGGGGGTGGTTTGCTGGGCTCGTTCTGTCTGCGTGGCAAGCGCTCTAGCTGTTGTCTGAATCGAGAGAGCAAAGATTACAGAATTAAAAACATGCCAAGGCTGGTGGGTTGATCTATGACAGCTACTTGATGATGAGTATTCCTACTGGACAAAAATAATACACATATTGCGACAGGCAGTTAATGTTATGGCAGATCAGTTGCTGTAATGAACCAAATATCTTAGACAACGGACGACTGTTATGGTAGTACCAAATTTCACAATAAAAAATCTTGATATTATGATATCCTTGAACTACATTTGTTTAAACTTACTTTAACACTTTTCTTTGTTAACGTATAATTGAAAAAGAAAAGTCAAACATTAGACAAAAATATTATCTTTATTGCAATCTTATAAACTTTCACCAAACACATTTTTACTGTACATACAATACTTTTTGTATGTATTGCTTGTAAACAACCAGATTTTCTTCATTGCAATCTTACAAACTTCCAGTTCACCAAAAACATTTTTTTACTATATATACACTACTTCTTGCTCCCTGTATTTACCTGGTGGACTGTAATTGCATCTCCAACTGTTGTAATTGGGAAGAAACACTCTGTGCAGCTGCTGCTCTGTTGCGAACACTTGATAACTGAGATAACAGCTCTGTCAAAAAGATTAGACATTCAGGTCACTCAAAACATAACAGCACCAAAAAAAAAAAAAAAAAAAGTACTGAAGATCCAACTCTACCTATGTAACAACCGCCGCATCCACACATTATAATTTCCCTTTAACAAGTTTTAAAAATGATGCCATTTGATTATATGCTGAGATGATCAGTGTCCGTTTTCTACTGATTATCAACTGCAACTTAATTACTTAGGCATGAATATAAACAGATTCTTCACTTTGCAGATTGCCATCTTCATCAGTAATGATGGTGACAAAAAGTGAAAAAGGAGGAAAAATTTTCGCAGTCCACCCAATAAGCTATTTTTCGTAACATAACGTTACCAATTTGTAAAAAGTCAATTCGCATATACGTAGGCGGTGAAAAAGACATTTCAAATGAAAGACCAAAGTGTACAGTTTTCAAACTTCAACAGTTTTTATTCTATTTTTAGTGTTTCAAGAGATATATGAACGCTGCCAAACCGCTAAAAATGCTGCAGTTTAATTGGGATTGCTGGCTAAATACTGTGATTCCTTTGAGTTGTAGGATTATAATAAACAGTATAAAGCTAGCTATAGTTCTATTGATACATTATAAATTTAAAGGCCACCTATTCGAGTATCCCCATGCTAACATCTCTTTTTGGTTTTAGTTTCACACATAGATCTATTCTATTTATATGCCTGTAGCCACTCGAATCTGAATTTATTTGTCACTGTATATAGCATCTATTTCCTTTGCATGCCCAAGTTCGTTGTTATTCAGTGATCACGGCCGTTGTTTAATTATCAAGGTCTAGATTATAAAATCTAGAACATAAAAAAGTGCTGTATCAAATGAAAGAATAGCACTCTACTAGAGTTTAGACCTAGATTAGGTCTAGATAACATAACTAGCTTTCGACCAAGATAATTATATACTTTGAATAGATCGACGATCGGTGAGAGTAGAGATCTAATCTAAACTGTAGGAAAGGGATCATGGGGGAAGAACTAGAATTTCGATCAGCCGAATGAATGTCTGCCTTTGACAAAAAGTTTTCTTTTCAGTTTTGCTAGTTTCAGTATATTTTCCTGATCATTTCACATATGTATAGCGTTTGAAAAGGTAAACACTGTGAGATCACTCATTGCTTAGCTAGCCCTAGAACGGGGGTGGTTAAAACGATCCTCATATCGATAATAAATCATACAACCGGGAAAGCAGAGGAATACAATTAATGTAACGCTATCGATAATTTAATGATAATTATATCGCCATTTTGGTTATGCACGTTATTGACGGTTATCGGCAAGGCAACAGTACGGCAGTTAGAGTTATAGATCTACAAATGAGGAGCCGGACGTTCGCCTAGCCAAACCGCGGGACTGCCGTCGTGGAATTATAAACTCGCACATTTCCGCGGATTACAAAAACGATGATTGTTAATTCGGGAAGAAAGGAGGAAAAAGTGCAGAAAGGCGGAAAATACCGAGGAAAGGAGGAAATTCCTCCTTTTGAACGCAAAAACGAGGATTTCCGCGGATCCGCGGAAAACCATCATCACTGCTTCATATCTTTAAATGATATGAACACAAAACAAAACACATTGTTATCCTATCTTTCTCAAGCACTATTGAAGATATTTACCTGCGATAGGATCCATATTTTCTCGGCTGCTGGGTGAAAGACCTGTCAAGTTTGAGCTCCCTGTCCCGAAGTGTTGTACATTGAAGCGGCGAGTCCTGGGGCCGCCCACCCCACGCCCAGGGTGAGGGATGCGACGTACATGGCGAAGACCAGGAGGTTCATCGTACAGACGTTAAGGAGAAAACACATTCCCAAAGGCATGTACTGTGTTTACTAAACTATAAGGAGGACCCTAACTGTTGGTTCCCCAACCCTCTGTTTTACATGACTTTTTTTTATTAACTTGATGAACTTAGTAGAGACAAAACACAGCTAGATTAGTCTTTAATTTAGGACAGCTTCTCAAGAGACTTTAGACAAGCACGCTGAGCCAGTAACCTCTACCAGAAGATTCCTTTTATTTTTCTATTAATTACATGAGGCTTTGTCTAATCAATACACAATATTGATAGGTTGGTTTCTTCAGAAATTATGAAGAAGCAAACAATGCAAAACTTTGATCAAACACATTGGTCAAATATTAAACACTACATTCTCATATTACATTCATCAATATTGAGCTTTGTTTTATAGTTTGATGGTACTGACTTCGATAAAAGACTGAGATAAAAACTAAGTTGATAGCAGAAGAATGTCATTATGATGTGCTCAAAAATTTGCATGCTATTTTTAGCTGCAAACCCGAAGAACTAGACCATTACCCGGTTTACATAGATGAGAGTCCAAGCTTTCAGACCTACTTTTTTTAATGCGCACATTTTTTCTCCTTTCAGTTTTTTTTTTTTTTAATTTAAAAAATTAAAAAAAAAAAAAAAAAGAAAGAAAGAAAAATTATCCGTAAGGTGATGGTTAAGTCTACCTTTACGATAAGTGTTGATGGCATGTTGTCTAAAGGGCAGCAAAAGAAACGCAAATAATGTTACAATTGGAAAATCTAATGACATACTCTTCCGAATGAATAACTTGAAATAGCAAGGTTTAACTAAATTGATATCGAAAGCAAAACGAGTTTAGCGGCACAGGTACTTCCGTTTTGAATCCAAAGCACTTCTTGTATTGTGATAGATGATTGAAAATCGAAATGCAGGATAAAAAAAACAGTACTTCCCTTTTAAAAGACAAAGCAGCTTCACCCCATTCTCGCCTTTTCGTATTTTTAACCAACTGCAGCGCTGACCGAATTTCCCTATTTTTTAAATGTGATCCCTGATTCATGCTATTTTTTAAAGAGCGAAAATCCAATGAGTGGAATCCACATTAACTTTAGCAAAAGAATTAGGGCAGGCGCCCTGGCTTTTAATCACCTGAAGGAATCTTTAAAAAAAAACCCAACTTTTCACATACAAATTTGGTATCTTTATCTGTAACAAAGCCTTTGGTATCTGTAACTATCATGGTTTTCTTAAAGTATGTGAACTGATTGAAGGTTGATATGCAAAATATGTTTGTCCTCCTTGACTTGGCATCAATTCATCATAACAGTAGCATGGAAAAAGGATATAAATTCTCTTGGAGTTCGGTGCTCAACAGTCAAATGTGATGCAAAGTCATCAGTTACGTGATTAGGTTCGCCTCCAGGTAAAGATGCACAAATCGGACACACCTGTAATTGAAAAAAAGAGACCAAAAAAATTAACCATAGGTTGACTAGTTGGTTTGTTTTTTAAAAAGATAAGTGAAACTTTTTTTTTGGTTCAATTAAAAGTTTGATTACCACGATCATAACTTTGGATTTGTATAGCTTTCCATACTTTGACTTACAATCACATTTTTTTAAATGAATAAAGGGTATTCTATGACTGATAAGTTAGACCAACACGAGCAAGTGGCTTTTCCATGTCTTGAAAAAAAATAGAGTTTGCAAACTATCATGACATTTTAACATTCTTGTCCTATAATATTGGCTGTATTACAAAAAAAAACTAAATTAATAAAAAAACAAAACAAACTACATTATATTTTAAACAATACATTCAAAAAATACACATATCCCCACCTTGCTAACATAATGGTCTATCTTACTGATAAGACTAAAATGACACGGATCCACCATAAGAACCTCTGAATAATTCCCCATCTATCTGTTCTATAAAGAGAAAAATTGGTTGGGCCCAATTAAAAAAATAATTTGTTCTGAGTAACATACATTTGAAAAAAAGAAGAAAACATGATCTCCAACAGTTTCTTCAATTTTTGGAAAACTTTTGATTTAATCATTTTGAGATAGACATGTTACTGTTAGCAACGTGACAATACTATATTTTGTATCCAACTTCCTTAACTGTTTAAAAATAGTCAACATGGTAAAAAAAAAGTTTTGAGTTTAGCATGTATACTTACAACTTCAGCAGAAGTATCTGAATGCTCTGCTGTCACATGATCATGCAAACTGGATTCTGAGAAGCCCATTTTTGAACAATGTGGACATGTATAGGACTGAGGTTGCTCTACCGTCAATGCTTCACCACCGTAAAACACATCTGGTAAATTAACCAAAGATTAATGGCTAATTTAAGTAACATTATATTTTAATAGATTCATACTTGAAAATTTAAATGTAAATCACAATAGTATAAATAAGATGAAAGAGGTATATGTTCTGAAACCCTTAATAAACTTTATATATATTAACACCCTTAGAAATATGCCAGTAGAATGCAGCATGTTAATTACTTGCTATTATACATTGATTTCGATATTGAATAAATAGAATGCCAGTTACCAAGCAATCCTTTTCTTATGTGTACGCAAGGACAAAAACATGATAGGCTACATTGTAAACAATCATAGATTTCTACTAACAGCACTAGATCGATCAGAAAAATTGCAGCCCCTCTTCGCGGCATATCTACAGATTCTGAGCACAGCGCAATAGAAAAATAATGAAACCGATGCTCTCTGGGGAGTTTTATTAACTTTTAAATGACGATTTTATAAGTATCAGTATGCCGTTATACAGTCAAATACCATCTACCTGGGTAATTTCGTAGCTTAATCTTGCCCAGTTTTCAGCTGCTTCATATAGTTGTAACAACAGAGTCTGAAAGTTGCCTCTTTAAGCTGTGATTGATTAGATACATAGATGCGCTCATCATGTAACACCATTTTGTAATACTATAGGCATAGGCCTGACAGGCCTACCCTAGCGCATCGTGCTCTGTGATGCGCGGCCATAGATTTCTATTTATTGAAATCTGTGTGCGCAGCTTACAGCCCCCCTTTTTCTCTCCCCGGTAACATTCAAGTTCCGCCCCGCTGTGACGTCATTGAGCGATTAGTGCTATTAAAAGAAATCTGGGTAAACTATTTAGAAAAAAAACTATGTAATGGGTGATCGTTGGATGAATTTATTTATTAAACATAAATAAATATATATATCAAGTTGACTTAGGTAACCTTATATTAGAAAATGAATAGCACTTCATAAATATCAGTTTTTTTTATAATTTTTAAAGCTAGAAACGATATAGACAAAACATATCAACTGACCTAGTTTCTATTGTTAAATACATAAGTATGTAAACATAAATAAACTACACAAAAAAGCTACAAATAGCAACAACTTCAATTAGTTTTAAAAACATTATCAGCATATAACTATATTTACATAAAGTCTCTGGCTGCAATCAATACCACAATACCATCAGCATAACATTTCCCAGATATAATACCCCCCCCCTCCCTCTTTGTCAGTTTTTGTAACTAACACAACAAAAAGTATTGCTCTGTCATACCACAGGCCTCATGCCTACATGTTAGTTAAAACTTTGGATTTCACAAAATCTCAAGTTGAAAGCTCACAGTGTCCAGTAAGAATGAGATAACATGTTGCAGATAGGCTCAGAATGGATAAAAGTATCAGTTGAAAATAAAGCCACCTGTAAAGAAATTATTCTAACCTTGCCATTTATTGTAAAAATAAACAAGTTTGACAAACACTGTTGACATACCAAAATCTGCTCTTGTGAGAATGCACTGCATCGGATGCTCTGTTGTATGGGTAGGAGTTGTAGCTCCTGCATCATAGCACACCGAGCATAAATCATAGTCATAGCAGATCAAACACTTGTATCTTTTGCCGCGAAAATTACCTTTCATACATGAATCACAACTCACACCTGAAATGAAAAAAATCCACAGAAGTTTGGTCAATCCATGCAAGGTAACATGGACAAATGTGTGCCAGCCTAGGGCAAAATCATGGCTTTGACGGGAATATGACCTATAGGTATTTTTACATTTTCATAAAGCTTAGAATGTGCTTATTAAGAAGCTTTGAATTGTTTTAAATATCATAATTATTGAAGGAGTTATGGACATTTAAAGATAGATCTATTAGTGATCCGTGATCAATATTTGTACTTAATAAATTATAATAATTGGCCTATATCTCAGAACTAAGACTTGCGTCAATACCATGATTTTCCTAGGCTAGCAGTAGCACACAAATAAGACACTTCACAGTTTTATTTTTTTAATAAGTTGGTGAAGAAAGCTAGCTCAATAAAAAAAAGTTTGCATTTGTGCAGAATTTATGTATTAAGGCAAAATAAAAACATACAATTTTGAATACACACCTACACAATAATTGTAATGGACCCCCCAAAATGGCATCAAAAAGGAAAAGGTGCCATTGAAATCAGCAAAGTATGGAGGGGCAGGATCGCCAATACTACAACGCATGGTATGCCTATCCAATGGATAAAGATGGCCCCAGATGATTCAATTGATTGAAAAAAAAAAAAAAAAAGCCTCTTCATCTAGATTTATCAATATCACTATTTTATTATACTCATATACACTTGATGTATGTCGGATCGCCAATACTACAACGCATGGTATGCCTATCCAATGGATAAAGATGGCCCCAGATGATTCAATTGATTGAAAAAAAAAAAAAAGGCCTCTTCATCTAGATTTATCAATATCACTATTTTATTATACTCATATACACTTGATGTATGTCACTCACCATCTTGCGTAAAATCAGGTTCGGAACAAAAAAAAACTACATTAAAAAAATAAATAAAACTAAGTGGGTGCTCGTAGCACAGGTTGTTATGGGGAAGTTTTTTGAGTCCCCCCCCCCCCCCCCCCGAGTTCTTTTTTTTGAGTCCCCCCCCCCCCCCCCCCGAGTTCTTTGAGTCCAAGGTGTACTGTATTATTAATAACGCATAGATACAACCCCCTGTCCCCTTCTACCTGTAAATTTCACTCTAATACATAGGAAAAAACGTTAAAATATATCGTAAATGGAAACAAAATCATATCCAAATAAACAAACAAGAAACTCATACACAAACCACCCATTAAGTATTTTGTTTTAACAGGACCACAGCAAGAAAAGTAGCATTGCCTTTCTTTAATTATAAATGCACTGTCTGCTTATATCGTAAATGGAAACAAATTTTCAAAGTCTCTTTCATAAATTCCAAGCACCCTTGATGTGTAAACCTCTAGTAAAATGTTCTCAGCTACAGCATTCCAACCTGCCTTTGACTCCATGTTCCCAGTAATTTATCGCACAGTGTTTATCAATCCCTGTTAACAATACCAGCCTCAGGCAGTGCAACGCTTGCTAAAGTATACAGTGCCCTCTCTACCCTGTGTTCCAATTACGGTGGATAAGTTACGCTGTGCCTATAACATCATCTAAGTGACTGAGCACTGCAGCACAGTTCGCTGTGAAAGTCTGATTTCTCAAAGCAAACTGCGTACTCACTAATGTCTACTATCCCCCCCCCCCAAAATAATGTAGCGTCAAATGACACAGAGTACCTCTGTGCCCATTGACATAACTTGAAGTGACACACAGAGATTTTGTTGTAGGCACAGAGTAAAATTCACGCTGAGCCTGAATACAGAGGGAATGTAGGAACACAGAGTGATTATATTGTTAACACAGAACAGTTTTATTATTGACATAGTGAGTATATCGACACAGAGTGATAAAATACTGTTGATAAAAGTCAAACTATTCTTCTTCTTATTATTATTGATCCAGAGAGAGTTTATCGACAAAGTGTTTTTTTTAAGTAGTAACACAATAGTTTATCATTGACACAAAGTGAGGTTATAGACACAGAGTGATTTTATTATTGACACAGGGTAAGGTCATTGACATGGAGTGATTTTAAATTGACACACAACGATTTTAATACTGAAAGAGAGTGAGATATTTACACGGAGTGATTTTATTACTCAGTGAGGCCAACAGGATAATTTTTATTTTACTGAACATTTTCATGAACCTGTGCAACGGCGTACCAGATTACGAATCTCAATAGACACCCCAAATTAATGCCCACTAATGATTGAAGCCAAATAAAAGATAAAGTAGTGCCAGTGTTATTGCAAGCACTAGGCCCTAAATCTATCACTTATACGAATTTTCTAGATATGCTCAAACAAAATTTAAAAACTAGATCTAGTTAGGCCTAATTAATATAGATTCTAGATACCAACCTAACATTTTTTATTGCTTGGTGATTTTTTTTTTTGTCATCCCTAAGCAATACTAACACATCTAGCTAGAACTAGATCTAGATCTAATCATTATATATATTTATATAATCTAGATTCTAAAACAGCTGGACAATAAACTGTCTTGATCTAGCTAAATTCGTAATAATATCTGAGCCAGAGACTTTCAGTTAACGAAATTTAGATCTCTAGATCTACTCCTAGATTTAGATCTACATGTAGGCCTAGATAAGATTTCTGGATTAGAGAACAATCTAGGATCAAAAATATTGTTTTGAGAGCGAATTATTATTTACCCTCATGGCGGGACATTCTAGGCTTCCAGCTTGACAATAGCAGCAACGCACTTTCGATGTTCCAGTCAATATTACTCCTTTTGTAATACTTCTTGAGAAATCTATGATAAGGTCTCTTTATCGGAGTTGTTGGGTACACTACCCTTATTTCCTAGAGTCAACACTAACACCCGATGATCAGCTTCCAGTGGCCATGATGACGTCACGTAAAATCTCGTCATGGCATGGTGAAAAATAAGAGTGTTAAACAAAAAAGTAATATTTTTAATTCTAAGATGTAGTTTTGGTTGTTTTTTTTACACGTCCTTACAAATAAATACAAATTGTTAATTTTTGTCTTTTTATCACTAACGCTTATTAAAAAAAAAAAGTTTTAAATGGTTTGGAAGAGATAATTGTCTTTGTGTAGATTTAGGCTTTTTTCCGGTCAAACATTTAATTCGCTTAGTAATTGAAAAGTATCGTAATCTTAGTAACTAATGCATTTAGTGTTGACCACCTTCTTTGATTTCGTTATTATCTGTTATGCTTATGTATTCTCTGGGGTTCTGGCTATTTACTCATCCGTCCAAAGTCATGTATTAATTTTGTTTTTATAAATTATAAAAAAAAAAATGGAAGGTAGACCTACATAGCCCACTCGACCGTGTTAAATACTCCAAATTCAGATACAATGTATAGAATAATAGAATAAATTTCACACTCTCCTATTCATCCTAAAAGTCTACAAAGGACGCAACAGGCTTATGAAATGAGAGAGAGAGAGAGAGAGAGAGAGAGAGAGAGAGAGAGAGAGAGAGAGAGAGAGAGAGAGAAAGAGAGAAAGAGAGAGAGAGGTAGCCTCAGAGAGATAGAGAGGGGAGCCACAGTCAGACAGGCAGAGCAGGGATGGGAAAATCAGTCGGATCTCGCTAGACCTAGATCGGAGTTATAAGGATCGAAAGTCAAAATATCGAATTTTTGGTGATTATGACTTTTTTATTTTATTTTATTCACCGATTATTTCTTAGTGTCCTGACAAAAGGATTTTGTCGAAAACAGCCTAAAAGTATCCTTTTAAAGCGTTTTTTTAAACCCACCTTTTTCTAGAAATTCGGACTGCAGAGCGAAAATCGGCTGAATTTGTTGAAAATTTTGACCATTTTACTTTTGCTGCTATTCTTAACTTCCTTGTTTTATAATTTTATGCACAAAACACTACCCCTGTAGTCTGGTTTTGTGCCCTTTCTAGGAAATCATGGTTATTATCAGTGGTCTTTTTTTATAGGGTTTTGTAACCTTGCGTTAAGTATCTCTTATTAGCTCTCGTGTTAAGCGGTTATTTTGGTCTTCTTTTTCCCTTAAATGATCTCATTTACTATGGTCAACTGTTTCATTAATTTGTGTATTGGGTAGGCTTTTATTAAATTATAGTTTTATTTACTTTCTGTATTTCTGTAAAATTTTGTGCGCGTGCGCAAGTGATTTTCTGTACCGATCGTTACGGGCTATCTTTTTTTACACCAATTTTTTTTCGCTGGGCTTAAGAAAAAACACAAACAAAATGCTTAACTGTGTAGGAAATTCTATTAGCTTTCATTAAATATATAGTTTGTATGTATTTGTTTTAAAAAGGTAAGAGTTATTAGTGATTAAAAGTGATAAAACAGGTAAAAAAAAGTTACTTCAACTTTGACCTCGATTTTCTCAAAACGTTCATTCCATACCTGGCTGTCTTTGATCAACGATATTTTCACTCCTATTTCATATTTTTTCAATCCGTAAACGCCAAAATGTTCAGAAATGAATGGCCTTTCAGAAAATGTATATATCTCTATGAGTAAAAAAAATCGAGATGTGACTGGTTTTTCTGTACCCTCACAGGGTTGGTTTTTTTTTTGTGTTTTTTTTTTTTTTTGGGGGGGGGGGGAGAGGAGGGGCCTTCTTCTTCTTCTTCTTCTTCTTCTTCTTCTTCTTCTTCTTCTTCTTCTTCTTCTTCTTCTTCTTCTTCTTCTTCTTCTTCTTCTTGATTAGTACACTGTGCCATGTTTGTAAAACATACAATGAGAGTGCATTACGTGACACAACTAATTCGAAACATTTTTCGTGGCCCTTCTTTTCTTTTACCTAGCCTATGTCATTGTCCATTGTTGGTCTACCAAGGCAATGTGGCCAAGACATTGGATTAACTCTGCTGCAAGCTGGACCGTATTATATAATCTGTGAGCTGGACCGAGGTCAACAACTGAAATCTGAGTGTTCCTGAGTCAGAATTGGTCAAACTGTCGTGGGTTTATAATTATTGATCGGGATTTTACTAGAAATATGACCAACTACGTTTTTGTCGCTATCGACATTCCGACAATACTTTTCGATATAATGTATAAGATAAGAAGAATAATTTTATCGATATAATTGGAAATATTGAAACCCAGCTTTGCCGGCGAGTCGCGACACGCGACGTCATCCCCTCAGTCCACTCCAGCGAGTCCACAGGCACTCACCCTTGAAGTTGAATTCTACTTTCTAGTCAGTAGTCACAGTCAGACGAGACTACGGATGCCGTCCTGCAACAGGCCATCATAACCTCTAAGCTTACACTGAAGACACGAGTAATCGTAGTGGTTCAGCAGCACCCAGATCTAGATCTATACACTATTGTCTTGTTAAATATACATTTCCTCCTAAAAATCAATACTGGTCTAGATATAGATCTAATACTAGATCTAGATCTTAGTCAAGTTAGGCCTTGCGTAGCGCTTGTCAAGATCTTTTCACCTGCACCGTTACCACTACTGAAATAGCAATAGCCAACACCACATGATGGCCCAAAGAGTGATTGTCTACGGTGGTAAAGGAGCTCTTGGAAGTACTGTTGTGAATCTCCTGAAGTCCAAAAACTATGTAGGTTTCAAAATAGAATGTCCAGTGACGGCAGTGTCTGCTTGTACGGGACTGTACCAGAAGAAAGGATTCATATCGTTCCGTACTAGATTTTATTTCGCGCCAAGTCTCCTGATGCGAGTCGTGTCGTCTTATCAAGTACAGCTAGTTCGTACTTTAGGGTCCAATATATAATATCATTACGTGAAGGGGGGCAGGTGGTCGTCAAAGATGAGTCTTCTAATTCAAAGGTCACCGTGCTGACTGCTGTTTATTAGACTGCCTTGTAAAACTGTATCTGTACGTCAGTGAATGAGTGATGAAATATATCTGATTAAATGATCTTGAAATAAAACCTTTGGTATCCCATTGACGTATAATGGTGTGACAATGAAAAGAATTAGACATCATGGTTGCCTGTCCCCTCCTACATTTATAGCTTTTTTTTTTTTGTCCCCTCTGTATCTTACGCTCTCTACATAGCTCATTCCTACTTTTCAACTCCTCTTTCTATCTTTTATTGTTTATCATTTCGTTCTCTTTTCCTTCTCGCTCTTTCCTTCCTTCTCTCTTTTAATCTCTCTCTCCACCTCGCAGTTTTATATCTCTTCCATCTGTCTATCCCTCTCTCTCTTTCTATAGCTTGCTCTTTCCACCCTCTAACCCCTGTCTTTATCTGTGTCTGTCTCCCTTTCTTTTTTTCACTACCCCTAGCGATTCCTTTCTCTCTTTCTCTTTCTTTTTTTTAACCTTACCTTTTATCTCTTTTTATCTCCATCTATCACTGACCTTCTGTAGAAATCTCATCACTTTGAAAATGTTGTACATATATTTTATTGTTATGTGGATACTCCTGAAAGTCCGTTTATTTTTTGGTTACTAGTAAGTTTTCTACACACTAGGTACCCTTTTTGTTCAACTGTACTCCCATGAAACCTGAAAGAGCCTCGAGGCCTATAGATCGAGGTTAAATGAAAGCAGCACTAGTCTTACAAAGATAAAAGGCTACACACACATACTTGATATCCTGATCTCTCGCAGATCGAGAGACGTGGCGAGAAGTAAAATCTGATGACGTACAATAAAAATTCTTTCTTCTCATACAGTCCTGTACGGGAAGCCTCGTAATCATACATATAAAATCTAGTTTGTTTTTTTATTTAATGCCTCAAGTTTTTGAAGTTCCAGATAGTGTGTGGGTCTACTACAAATGTCAAATGTGGCCTATATTTTTGCCTCTATATTTCCATTTTTGATTAACTAAAATATTATGTGAAATGTGCAACAATCTGTTCAAATGTCTCTTTCTTTTTCTTTTTTTTTCCAGAAAAAAATGGGTTTTTCAAAATATGAAATGATAGATTTCTAAGGATCTTTTATAGTTAATAAATACTGTGGATTTTCCTTCTGAGGATCCAAAATGTACTATTAAATAATTTTTAGAATAATACTTTCTAAGCATGCTATTTTAACTGTGGTGCTTATGTCTTACTTCTTTTATTCCAGTGGGTCGGTTCAATTGATCTGACTGTTAACGAGCAAGCAGATGCAAATGTGATTGTTAAGCCAGAGCTTTCCATGCCAGAACAAGAGTCTGAAATATCGTCTAAAGTTGGAGATTTGTTGGGGGACAACAAACTGGACGGCATCTTGTGTGTTGCAGGCGGATGGGCCGGTGGAAATGCTAAAAGTATGGACTTTAAAAAAACTGATGCTGCAATATATTATTTTAAATCTTATTGAATTTATGCACTATTTGCTTCAGACATGCAATTATTGCACCTGTAGTTCATATTCAAATGTCCCATATATTGTGAACATATTTTGTCCTGGATGTTTCAATACTGGTATTAAGTCCTTTTGTAATGTAAATATAATTTTATTCTCCATCATTTTTTTCTTTTTGTGAAGATTTTCTCTTGAATAGTTCAATTGCTTTTTTTTCTCTCTGAAGAAATTGTTGAAGCTGCAGATTCAATGTGGAAACAGTCTGTGTTTCCATCTGTTATCACAGCAAGCCTGGCGTCCAAGTACCTAAAGGAGGGAGGCCTGGTCACCATGCCAGGTGCACACCCAGCACTGGAAGCTACACCAGGTGCACAAGTCATCTGCTTAGGGAATAAGAATGGAAAAAAAAGCTCTTTAACTGTTATCTCTATTGAAATACAGTTAGTTACAGATAAGTCAATGTCTAAGGGAGGTACAAATACATATTTTGATGTACCTACGTATCCATCACCCATCAATAAAATTAATTTAAAATCCTTCTTCCCCTGCCTGCTAACAGTAACATATCTCTCTTTAGTACCCTTTTTGCTTGATCTCTTCATTAAGACTCATTGGAAATCATGTTTTGTTGACCTATGTTACTACTAAAAACAATCTTGCCTTTTTTTATACTTCTGTCAAAAGCAAAGAATCCATATATGTACCTTGTTTAAAAAATTAGGATGTGTAAAGGAAAATACACATTGGGTATGGATGTGTTTGAAGACTGGCATTTTTGGATTTCTATTCTTTTCATGTTTTGATCTAACAAACAATGCACAACTTTGATTGAATTTCATCTTTGCTGAAACTTATGAATCGTTAAAGCAAAAAAATATTTGATGATTAAAGTTTGTGGCAAATGGAAAAGGACTGTTGGTATGTTTAAATATTTACAGGTATGATGGGTTATGGTTTGGCCAAAGCAGCTGTACATCATCTTACCAAGAGTTTGGCTGCTGAGAAGAGTGGACTGCCATCTAATACTACTGTGGTAGCAACTTTACCGTGAGCATGATTTAATTTTCTTAACTTTTATTTCCATTACGTTAGCTTATGTGGCCCCTTATGATGAAGTATGCATTTGTATCTTTCAGTCTCTTTTTCCTTATCGTATGATCAGTGCTTGTAATATGTTTGCTAATTAAGCAAAAAGGTGCGCAATATGCCAAATAGCTATTCAGTGGAAACTTAGTAAGTGTTGCCTGTATGTAAGCAGGCCTGCCATTCATTCTGATTTAATCGCATTCATTCATAATTTTTCCCGAAAATTGGCCTTTTTCCAAATTTACGATTATTTGTGAAGGGTTCTGATTTTTTTCGGGACTCACTTTGTTATCTCAGAAAGAAATTCAGGCTCTTTTTAGAGTCCATGGAACTGAACGTCCGGTACTTGAATCATCAAACCACCCGTGCAGATAGATCTGGTTTGGTTCTTCTTAGCAATACCGCATGGTTATGAATCTTTGTCCTCTAAGTCAGTATCCGAATACTGATTGGTGAGAGAGAGAGTTCCTTAAATTTTGCCAGGTCTGGGTGTCATCCCTGTAAAGTACTTAAGATGCTACGCTTTGAGTAGCCTACCAAAGTATAGAATCTATATATATACTATCGGACCATTTATATCTAGATTGCTGTAGCTAGATTAAAGATTAGATTAGAGTAATTTAGAAGGTGTTTGGCACAATTTTGGTCTATTTTTGAATAGGTTGTAAATCTACCACTCGATCTAGAGCACCTCACTCCATTAATCAGTGTCTTTGTTGCTGTGGGTGTAGTCTGTAGATACTATTAATAATAGATCCAGACAGGTGGTTTTCATCTCTGGATTCCATGACAGGCTATGATAATACATTATTTTTATATGAATTGATCTGTTTTAAATAGCAGACCATCAATGATCTAATGTTCTTGTGCCCTCTATAGTCTGATGATTTGATTGTGCAATTATGAATTTGGTGCCATCCAGTTGGCTTTCCCCATTTACTATTTCAAAGTATACACATACTCTTGGTTGATTGTGTAGTAAGCTTAAAATGATCATTCTGAGCTTTTCATTACATTTTTGTATATATTTCAATGGTTTAAAAGTTGTTTTTTATATGCATTTTTAATAAAATATCATTGAATTTAACAGTACTCTTGAGTTAACTGTTATTTTTGCATTTTCCTTCTGTTCTTTCTAATATTGTAACTCATATTATCAACTTGTACAGTGTCACTTTGGATACCCCAATGAATAGAAAGTTCATGAGCTCTGCTGATTTTACCACTTGGACACCTCTAGAATTTGTTGCTGAGTAAGTTTTAGATACATGTATTGTTTAAACTAATTTCCTATCTTATGTTTGTCACTGTTAACAACCATATATTTAAGTGTTTTCTATATATTCAGAAACCACTGAAAGTTGCTGAGTGTTGATTGAATTTAAACTTAGTGTAAGAAAGATAAATTTTCACTGCTACAGTAATGTGAGTCTTGCTGTATGGTGTAATAAATATTTTCAGATTTTGCTTAAAACATTGCTTTTGCATTGAACATTTTGTCCAATGAAACAAGTAATCAATATCAACTATATTCTATGAAATTCAAAATATCTCCTTACGCTAAGATTTTGTATTGAGAGAAAAAATGTTAATCATTTTTTTCCCCGGCACAACAGAGTTTTTAAAATAAAGTACACAAAAAATTGTTAAATAAATTTGAATGTCAATACTTGCAATGTGACTTTTACACTAAAGTTGTATGTATTCCTCAAATATTAATTATGAATATATTTAAACACGGGAGGCCCGCAGAGATCCTTAGGTATACGGACAAGGGTAAATAAAAATAGGTTAAGAGTTGTTCTCTTGGGAAATACACACCTATAGATTTGCTACTGGAATAAAGATTAAAATAGTAAACATGTAATAATAAACTTTTTCACAGACTTTTTGACAAGTGGCTGCAAGGAGTGGAGAGACCAAGCAATGGAAGTTTAGTGCAGTTCATTACCAAGAACAGCACCACTGAGCTGGTGGTCGCCTGAACAAGAAAGACTGCCTAGAGCAGAGATTCTCAAACTGAACCATTCCCCTTATGATGAATGTTTTTTGTTGGTGTTGTTTTTTATTTTAGAAAACTTGTTAACAGATTTTGGTCAGCCTCATTTTGTTGCATAACTAGTACATTTGCAGAGATATTTAATTTCTGCTACTCCTGAATGTTGGTACTCATCAAAGATTGCAACTAACAAAAGTAAAAAGAAAAAATTAATGCTCCACCTTTTGTGCCATCCATAAAATTATTGTTTTTGTTTTCAGTTTTATATTAGAGACGAGCAAAGTTTCATGTTTGTGGACAAACATTCAAGAAAGATGAAGGAAAAGTGTATAATCATAATTATTGTGTAATTTTTTTTTCAATAACAACAAAAGGTATCAAATGTGTAGAGTGCTAAACCTTATGTTAGCGAATAATTATGTCAATGTTATTGGGTATTTTTTTTGTTTTGTTATGATGAATATATTAAAAGTCATGGTAGGTTGTTATGAATATTTTTTGTTAAAATCCATTTTGGAATATCTGTACTTGTGATAGGTTGAAATGTAATATTCCATACTCATTTCTTTATCCTGTACTCAACTTGTTTGGTTTTAGTTTAAAATTTGACTTTGCAGCTGTTAATAGAATATTGTTATTTTATTTGTCATAGAAATATAAAACGAATTTATCTGACAACTTGTTAGATACTGTTATTCTGTTTATATCAAATCTGTTCTTTCATATTGATTTTTAAAAAGAGTTGAGATATTTTTTGTAAATTGACCTGCATTTATTTGGTGGCTGTAATTATTATTTCTTGAGAATTTATTTAAAATATTTTGTTCATGGAGGTTTTAAACCTTTTCGTTATTTGTACTTGCCCTTGGTAATACTACAAGAATCCCATACATTAGAAAAACACCTATGCACAGCAATTTCAAACATGACATTTTTGTCAAAAATGTGTCAGTATTTCTGTTGCATTGATATTTATAATCAAAATATCTAGAAGTGCAGTTGATGTTATAATGAGAAGTGAATGTTTTATGCCACCTTTTGTGGTCATATATGAATATTAATGCTATTTTCATTTGTGTGTTATTGAGGCATTTGAATTTTTTTTTTGTTGTTGTCCATAAACATAATTATATGTTTGGTGTTCGGCATTATCTCTCTTACAAGATTACTTTCCTTGATGTTAAAAATAGTCTGATTTTAAAGCTAGTCTTTTGGAATAAATTTTACACAATAACCATCATGATTTTGGTTCGACCCATTGGTTAAATCTTATACTTTAGTGTGTGTGTAACATGACAAAAATTCACAGTTTAATCCTATGGTCCTTAACCCTTTGACTTTGAGCCCTGGCACTATTGCAGTATTTTTACTCTATATCTAGTTTCCTGAGCTGAAAATGGTTTCCAGGCCCACAAAATATGTTTCACTGGTGTGTTACTGTGTAGTTCCTAGTCCATTCTAGATCAGGTCTATATGGTTATTAATTTGAACAGGTGTGCTATCACCTGATCGCCCTGGACCACGCCCACCTAGATCTGTAGTTGAGTGGGTTTAACATTCAACATCAGCACTACATATAGGCTTGGCTATTCTGTGGACGAGCCCCAAGACTGACGTCTGACAATTTTATGTGCTGCCACACAGAGTGACACATGAGACAAGGCGGGGATACCATGACTCCTGTCTCAGCAGTTCACATTACTGACACCAACCCAACCATTAGTGAGTGAAATCGCCAGGGCTCGAACCACAGACCTATTGCGAAAGAAGTTAATGTTTTACCCCAGGGCCACCATGCCCCCCCTTCGTTCTAGATCTAGATCTAGCATTTGGTTTTGTAAACACAGAATCAGAGTCAGTGCTACGCTCTTGTCACTTTTCAGCCTCTTTTAAACCCCTACTCTACTGCAGCATTGCCTCTTCGCTTTAGAGGTGTTCAGTAAAATAAAAGCTCCACTGTTTAAGCGGTGTACTTAAAATGTTAATCTCTTAAAATATAAAAAATTGCAGTCTTTTAATTTCAGGTGCAATTTCTTCATTCTTAAACACATTCAAGCCTGATGTAATCCTTCTTACTGATGGCAAGAATTTTTTACTATAAAAATAGCTCTTTCACAGAAAATGTGAGACCAATGATGGGCAACTTACTTGTTTGTAAAACATTTGTAAAATAGGATTTTCCAAGAGTTATATATTTTTTAATTTTTTTTTACTATTCAAGTGAAGACCAGACAATATGTCTGGTTACGTCTTTCATTGATTTTTTCTATTTTCCCTGGGTTATGAAGCCTGCCTACTGTCGCATGGGGTCTTTAGTGAAACTAGTGAGTGATTATGTTATCACATAAATGGTGTATGAAACTGAAAGGGTTGAATTACATTGTAATAATATAGAATGATACGGTGTATCATTTAAGTACTATGCATTATGATTGTTCTTCAGACCATAATACATACACAAAATAATACAATACATGTACCTATGCATGCTAATGCTAACCAAAATGGAAAGCAAATATTAAATATTACAGATATTATATCAGAACTGCAGGATCCTGTCATTGATTGACTTTTTGGCACTAAAGTTCCATTGTTGCTTTTCACACATGCACTTCAGCGGGGTATAAGTGTAATATATATTACACATGATGGTAGATCTTCAACTCGTTAGCTCTCAATTTTATTTATGAGCGGAGAGGAGCCTTCATCATTATGCCTGTCATCAGCTCTACTTTAATAGTATAAATTCAGCATAAATTCAAATAACAATAGAAAATCGGATGTTTTTTTTTCCTCTGGGAATGATATCAAAAGCCAGCTACTTGGGCGTTAGTAGTTGTAAAAAGCAACTCCTAAAACGGTTCATGTCTTTTTATCTTGAGGCATATAATATGTATGTAGCTTGTAAAAGAGAGCTAAATCTATAACATACTGTATAAATTATTGAACCTGCATACTGTGGGCATGTGTGGAAGGGATATAGGAGCTATTACTGCCTGTACTTTAACATATTGAACACAAGCCAGTAGCAAACAAATGGTCAACAGATAAAACAAATTTCAGTATAATTTTTTGTCCTTCATATCTTGGAATTTCATCATGTCCTTTCAATCTTCATTCTTCATCATCACAAGTTCCTGCTATCAACTGTTCTTATCACCAGCTGCATTCTACTCTTCACAGAGCATTACCAACTCCACTAAAAGTTTTTCAACGTCATATGCATTGACTCTGGCCAGTAGTTTCTGCAGCTGCTATAGTACCTGCAATACCCCAACAGTGAATGTTGACTCATGAAGCCATAGTTTAATTTAAGTACCTTTTATCTCAAGCAAGCAGGTTGCACTGTATTGATGAAAATACTCAGCAGAGGAAAAATTGTTTGGAAATTCCAAAGAAAAACTCTGCTCGATGCTCGATTGAAATTTAAATGTTTTGGCCTGTAACTCCTGGGCACATTGGTCTTAGTTCAGAAATTCCTGCTTGGTACCTTTTTTTTCTCTCTTATGTTTGGGAATCAAATATTATGTGCTTAAGATTCTTTTACTAATTCAACCAAATTCATTCAGTTCCAAATCCGCTCATGACTATCTCTCAGCTAACACCTAATAACTTGAGAATCTATGTTCTTTTATTTTGACAAACAGGAGATTTACTTTAAATATCACAGACTGCCGCTGATGATTCCACAACTTCACTGCCACCAACTGTGGATATAATTATATGTAAAACAAAAAGCCACGAAGCAGAAGTGTATCAGATTTATTGTTTTAGAAACCTCACTTAGGACTATAGGACAAAAACACAACATAAGAGTGGTTTGCATTTATTTCATTCAATCAGCTGTCAAGGGGGCATCAAAATGCTAGGGATTTACAAATATGATACTGATTCATATACATAATGTACAGAGCATTGTAAAAATACTTTTTCATTCAATTTTAAGTACATGTTATTGGTTGAAAAATATGCAATACAAAATTATATTGTTACATGGGCTAAAATTCAGCCTCATAAGTCAAAGTCATGTTCTGATTTTTAACTTGAATCTTTGTAATCACAACCATTCATAAAATTAATGACTAACTTCCTTCATTACATTTAATTTAATTCTTACAAAAAAAGCCATTTAAAGTGTGAATTTGATGCATTTTATTGTTGTTTTTTTCTCTGAAACTATTTGGCATCATGTTTCAGAAATAAAGAGAACTACCAATTAAAAAAACACCACCTCCTACTTCTACTCTCTCTCTTTGCAAGCACATGCGTAACATGTGAAAATCATTTCTATTTTCAATTTAATAAAATAAGACTGGCTAAAACAAAACAAAATAAACATTCAGAAATATTAAGCATTTAAAAAATAATAAATTAAGCCACACATGCCAAAGTAAAATAATAAAATAATTAATAAAGCAGTGAGAACCATAAAAAAAACAACTTTGAATTGCTAGAAATAAAAAAGAAAAGTTAGATTAAAGGCAAGACTCTAGAGAGCAAAAGTTACTCAGACTGTAAAATTGTATACAAAAGGTTTTAAATTAAGTCACAACTGGCAGGGATGCCACCCAAACCTGGCAAAACTTGCGGAACTTTTGGAAGTGTAGAAAGAGAGGGATCGGAGTGGGACGGCGCCACTCTGAAGTTGAGATGAAGGAATAAACACAAATTGTTTTTTTTAAACAAAAGATTGGAAAAAAACATGCGAATATCTTACCGAAACAATAGCAGAAATCCAGATATAGATCTAAATTACATGAATTAAATTATATTAGATGCAGAATGTGCCCATCGTCTGATGCAATGTAGCTATCACATGAGACACATCTTGGTTAGGTCCAGACCTCTATTTTTTTGTATAAAAGTTACCGCACGAGCAGCGCACATGTTAATTCGCTACCCTATTTTTATTAATAAGCCTAGATGGTTTGGTCAAGATTCCACCATTAAAATATAGGCTAGTAGTCAATAGATCTGAGTCAGGTCAGGCACACCCTGCAGGAATCAATTTGTCAGAAAAGGCGACGAGGACTGGATGATGATCGACATCAGTTTATTTAGAAGAAAAAAACTATGTAGAGGTTAATATTGGTAATCCGGATGAGATCAACTGCACTGCCAACACCGATAAAACAGTAATGTGCAAATTTAATAAACAATAAAAAGACATCCCATGCTGATAAACATGTTCTTCGCTTTTCTTTTCCGTACGTGCAAACTGGAGTTAATTTCTTTTTCTACGCAGGTTTTAGTCGTGCAATTAACTGTAGTTGTTTAATAATCAGAAACTTCATTGTTTTGCTATAAGCGGCGCGGAGTCGTTTGAAATGCACATTTTCGGATTTAAAAGCATATAACTTTACGTGTTAAAAATATGCTAAAGTATGCGGGGTGTGTGGCCTTGAAAATTGGCTTGGCGGTTAACTGCTGAGTTCGGAGATAAACTCTCATAACCCAGTTGAAAAAAACCAATGGTCCTTGTGACTGTGGATCTAGGCTTTGCGCAAGCAATGAGGGCTGAAAGGCACATAGTAACAGGGATGTTTTTCCAGAATAAAAAATTATTACATTGCAGTGATGTCGCCAACTTTCCGGAATTTTCGGGGGTAAAGTTTTCCGGACATTAGACTCAAAAGTCATAAAGATTTCGGGAGGATCCGGACCCAAATTATATTTCTGGAATTCCGGAAATTTCCGGAAAAGTAGCATCTCTGAACTGGACAACTGGCGATTTCTCTAATGAATTTGTAAGCAACTTATTTTTTACATAAACTTTGTTCATATCGCGTCACCGTTTCTTCTGAATTGAAAAATTTTCATTGGGTTCATTTTTAAGGCAAAAAAACCCTTTCAAGTGAGACTCAAGAGTCCTTAAAAAAATTGAGCTTTTTCTATGTGGTATTGTTGGTATTGTGGTAAGGAAAAACATAGAAAGAGACATATCATTATCAGGTGCTTATTTTCTCGAAGAGGGGTGTTCTAAAATGGAGTTTATTACTAATCGCACATCTTTTTGTGTGCTTAACTGTATTTTTCTCAACTTTCAGGACATATAACTTCTTAATTTTTCTTTCGAAGGCAGGGAAACTTTTTGAATTGATTGCAGTTTGTACTGCCTCTGTATTTTTATTTAAATTCTAGCCCTCAGATATATTTGGACAATTATGGCTTCATGGAATAAATGGCGTTTTTGCACGAAAGCGACTCATTTTTGCTGGTGTAACTTTTTTGTTTATTATATGATTTCCAAATTATTTTATGTTATGTGTTCTTCTTGTTTTAAATTGTGCTTTGCAAATAGACTGTTCAAATGACACTGACTTGGAATTTAAAAATCAGCTTATGTTAACTACTTATAGGGAATTTTCGACACTTAGCTCTTTTTTTTTCCTAACAATTTAATCGTGATACCTTTTTTTTTCCGCCATGATACCTGTGAAAGTATTAATTTTTGTCACTTTTTCTATTGCTGAAACAATGGTTGACTTACAATTACAGAAATTAATTTACTCTTCAAAAAAGAAACCATAAACTATAAAGCCAAGAGAAGTTGTTAAAACCTTTTGAATACTGATAAAAAATAATTTAATCATACCCGTACCAAATATCCTATCTAAAATAGTAGAGTTAAGTTGAGTTGTTTAACGTCCAGCCTCAGCACTATATAGGCTATATTTTTTACGGGCCCTAAGACTGACATATAACACTCAAATAGTAGAGGAATATGAACAAAATGATACATTTTCTTACCATTAAGAGACTTCTAATTTTTTTACATGTATAAAACTATGTTTTAAGTACAAACATGTGTTTATATATGGTCACATTAAAAATTAAAAAAAAATATCATGCCAAACCTGAAAATGTAGAAGCTAAAAAAATATTTTAAAGTGTGAAATAAAATTTCATTGCAATTTTGTTGTATTGCTAAAAAAATTTAGTACTATGTATTTACATTATATACAGCTGTACGGAAACCCATCAAATTGTATAAATTTATAGACTTGGCATTTTATAAGTAACTTGCATCAAATCCATATCCAGACTAGCACTGTAAAATGTATCAATCATTTTCTTTCATGTAATAAAAGAAAAATAAAGAAATTAATTCCAGTTCCATTCTTTGGCAAGAAGCATTACAATTAATTTACAAAATGTCATAGCAATTTTTACTTCTTTACACACCCATAAAATGAAACCATTCTGAAAATGTGAAAAAGTTTCAATCTAACGTAATAATACAAATAAACACTGTCTAAAATTACACATAAAAATATTTTGCTATTGTCTTAGCAATGGTAGTGAAAGTTATTATAATTTTACGCTAAATAAAATATTTTTTAAAAAAGGAAAACAACCAATGTATTCTGTGAAGTTGAATTAAAAACAGTTCATTTCTGATTTATAATTAAAATTTTAAAAATTAAAACAATTTTTATTACCCTACTGTGTTGCGGACTAACCTTTACATAGAAATAGTTGCTTCAATTGAAAAGATGATTGAGGTGGATGGAAATTTCTTTTCGTTTTAAGCCGTTACTGTCAAAATAAAGGTTACTCAACTAAGGAAATAATACTGGCAATTCAGATATTTTAAAGCACTGTCTAACAAAAGACTTTTTTTTAAAGAAAGTATATTATTATTACATAATTGCAAAGTATATTTTGGCCCCACCTGATTGATTATAATCGAGAATTTACAATTTATTCAAGAGTATTCTAGACAGCAGACTTTAGTCATAAGAGCGATTCATGATTCTCCAAATAGAGATCAAATCTAAAACATTTTAGTTAAATGTAAAAGAACTGAACAAATCAAGGAAATTATTTAACAAAATATGTCCATTAAAATAAAGGGTTGGCAGAGTAAGCTAAATTTGACAAATATTTCACATCAACTGAAAAAGGATAAGGGCACTTGCTAACAATAAAATTGCTTAAAAAGTTAGAGGTTTTTCAAATGGCAAAAAGTATTTCTAATGTATTGTTTTTTAAAAACAATTTAAAAAAAATGTATTAATTCATATCTTAATTAAAGAGCAAGGCATGTAGAAATTCACTGTGGTAAAAATATATAATTGATAGTTTATGTAACTTTCCTCTTGCTTTTGGAGTCTCAGCAAAATTTAGCATCCACATAATGGGCTTAAAATTAAATAACTAAAACTTTATTTCATATTTCTTTTTTGCTCGTTATCCAAATACATCACTCTTAAAAAAAACAAAAAAAACAAACATGCACAGACTTGTTCAGTCTATTTACAATCACATGTCATTCTCACCATCCATCATCACACATATAGAATTGACATTATATATATACACACATTAAAAATATAATATTCTGCAAAGATGAAACAAAAAATGAATACCGTTTCATTTCTTATGGTTTTTTTTTTAATCCTTATTTTTTTAAATGCCTTCACACAGCTCATAGAGCTTTTCGGATACTTGCCAACCTAACTTTTATCTCAGAGTAGTATCAGCTGCCATTTCGAGTACCCTTGGGAACTTCATAGTAATAAAAGGTCGGAAACGTGAACACGCCGTTTGAGACTCTGACCAACTTGAAACCTAAAAAGAAATTGAATGCTGTCTCCTTGACAAAATACCACTGCTTATATAAAGCAAAAAAAAAATTTATATACTAGAGATGATCACATATTTTCAAATCCATAAAGGTTTGAAGGAGTGAAGATAATGAATTTAGTAAAACTAATTTAATTAAGGGCCACTGGGGGTGAATTGAAAACTAAAAAAAGGTTCGTTGGTGTGTAAATTGTGAAAGTTTTTAAAAACAATAAGGAAAAAAAATCTTGGATTTAATTATTTCCATGCAGGTACATGTGTAAGAAAGGACACATTCTTTTTTCAAACCCTGTTATAATGGTTTCTATCATTGAGAGGAAGAGATAAATACGGAGAACTATAGAGCTTTATATATCTAAGAGAAAACACTGATTTGTAAATTGAACTCTGCAGTAATGGATTTACGCCTAAGGGACCAAGCTTTGATCTAGATCTAGATAATTATGATCTAAATATATCAGATGATCTTCCATTAGACCAAATGTGAATCATTGAATGCCTGTCAGTGCTACATGACAAAGCCTTGAGAATGTCTTGAGCATAGTTTTAAGTGTGTTTCATGTGAAGGATAAAAATACTTGGGCTTTATTTTGGTTCAAATAATCAACACTAGCTTCCTACCTAGTTTTTGTTACTGGTTTTAACAATCACAACACTGTGTTTTCGGTTTCGTTTTCATCGTGATATTGACTGGTGCATTGAACATTCTACCGATTCCAAGAAATTAAAATAACCCTGGGGTTTATACAGGAAGCAAATATAATCATCTATTTAAAAAATTTGAAGGAATAATATGATGGTGAGAAAATAATTACTCCTCAAAAGTATAATACAATTTTCTCGGCCGTGTATCCCAGTTTTTTAAAGCTATTTGAGAGCTAGTATAAATCTCAGTTTTCAAAAAGAGCTTATGAAGCCTAAAAAAATCAAGATGGTAAAAAAGTTATACATCTTGATTTCCATATAATTATGCACAACACAGAGACAGCTAGTACACACCAATTTCTTAGTCTTGAGTGTGAGCAAGTTCGACTATCTCAAATAGCATTTTAGAATAATTATAATAAAAATGACCCATATAGGTCCATGGGGATGTGAAATACTGCTGTGGGATTAATATTTCATGAGATCATATTACAGTAAATACCAAACCAATCACTTAAATGTGTGCTATTCTTGTAAAACATCTATAGATGCCCATTTCAATGGCACTTTTCATTTATATTCTGGGGACACTTTGACTCAAGTTATTATATATATAACTGGCAGTCGTCCGACTTCTGCTTTGCATTTCTATTGGTGTCAAGACAAACTTAATGACACACAAACACACATAAACACTCTCACACACACACACACACACACTCTCTCTCTCTCCCTCCCTCTCTTTCTCTCTCTCTCTCTCTCTCTCTCTCTCTCTCCCTCTCTCTGTTCCACCCCCTTCAGTATCTGACATTATCTACTCTTAACTTCTCTCATTTTATCTTTCATTCACTCCTCCATCTCTCAACATTCTCTTTTACATATTTTCTAAACCTACGGAGAGGCATGCAATAATAATGTCATATAAAGGTTTTTACCATTATATTCGAATACATGATTAGCACCACAAATTCATTGTTTAAATAAAAAATTAAACACTAGTCTCCTTTTTATGAAAGTCTGAACCTGAGCTTTGCTTTATCCACACATTATCATCCAAGCTATCCTCATCCTCTGAACTAGAGCTTGTGTCCTCTGCCATGTTACAGAATCCTTTCTGTGTGAGACGCTCATACTCACTGGCAGATCGCGGCAGCCAAAACGCTTTCGAGGCAAGTTCGTCACTCTCACTGGCTTGTTTGATAAGTTTGTGCATGACCTTATCGCGGTACATATGATTCACATAGACATAATTCACTTTATTTGGCCTGCCTCTAAACTGCTCATCCCACCCAAGCGACCTCTGCTTGTTGACGAGTTTGTTCTTGGACATGCGATCAGTCCGGTGGTGTTTCTTCCTGTGGGTGGGGTCCGAGTGGTGGTCAGAGTCCACAGAGTGGGCCTTGCCGGGCTGGCGCTTGTCTGCATGGGGGCCGGGCTGGGGTACGTACGCCTGGCTGTCTGACGCCACGGGGCTGTGCTCTGAATAAGTCACAGACCTGCCAGGGCTCGAGGTGGTCCCCTTCTGGCCGTGCTTGTGCCGGGGCTTGCTGCTGTCCGAGCTGTCTCCGCCAGACAGGGGGTGCGCGCTGGTGTGGCCGCTGCTGCGACGCCTGCGGTGCTGCCGCTGGTTGCTCTGGGACTGGGAGCTGCACGACACGGGGCTGCGAGGCTGGCCTGGCTGGACCACGTAGGGGGAGGGGGGGATGTTGTACACGGGGGGAGGGCCAAACCCAGCAGAGGGGGAGATACTGCCTTGAGGAGCGGGGGGCTGGTATGACATGCTGTACATATGAGGGTTCAAGGGGGCCATGGAGGGAGGGTAGTCAAACCCATAATGCTGAGTGTTGGAGTGCGCAGGTGGAGGGGGAGTGAAGGTGTATGCATGCTGCTGGTGAACAGGTAAGTGATGACTAGGTGGCAATGGAGGAAGATGGTGGCCCGGATATGGATTCCAGGCCACCCCTGGGTTGGGAGGCCTGCTGCCAGATTCGCCGGCAGTCTGCTCCTTCCTAGCTGGTTCTAGATCCTTGGCTTGCAGTGGAGTTCTGGGCACTGACCCCTCCCTACGGGTCCCTTCACGATTCTCGCAGTTGAGTCCCTGGTTGATATTGTTGGTGGCGTTAGTGTCCACTGCTGGCTGGTTCTGCTGGCCAGCCAGGTTGCTGTTGCTGCGAGGCTGGACAGGGGTGAAAGCACTGGGGTGGATACCAGTGCCCAGAGAGTTGGTGCTGGGTGAACGCTGCTGAGGTAGCTGTTGAAGTTGCTGCTGCTGCAAATGTGGGGATGAGGGATGTGACAGTGGCTTGGCGGATGTTGCTTGCCTCTCCTTCTCTGGGGAGATTGAGCTGCGGGAGACAGCAGGATGAGCGTGATTGTGTTCTAAAGAAATGGCACCACAGGAAGATCCATTCATGACAGAGTTTGAGTTATTGTTGTTTATGTGGACAGGTATGTCTTTGGCCTGAATCTGAATCTCAATGCTGAGATGGGTGTTAGCTTCACTGCTGGTGCCTCCCTGACTGCTGGGGGGACGCTGCCTTCTATCTCGATGGTTTATGTTTGAGACAGAGTTATTGTCTGTAAGGCTGCTATTTAAATCGCGGTTTATATCTTTGTTCAGAATCTTACTGTGATGCCTGTGTTTTTGCCAAAACTTTTTGGCAGCTCCGTTTTGTCTAGGGTTGTAAAAGTTTGGATAGCTCTCCTGGGTTGACCCAAAAGAAATTTCTGAAGAGTTTGGTATGACAAGATTGATGTTTGATTGCTTGCTGTTCTTCATATTATAAGCTTTAGTGATGTTAGAAGACTTCTGGGAGTACATTGATAGATTTGTGTTGCTGTTAGATTTGATGACATGACCGTTGGCCTGGGGAGGGGTTGGGGCTGTTTCCTCAGGTGAGGGTGATGGTTCTGTGACCTCCATGGGCACAGTATAAGTCTCTGGTGGGGCACATCCAAACTTCCGCTTACCACTCAGTCTCCAGTCTTGGCGGGTCAGGCAGAAATAGCAAACCAGGAACAAGCCAAACAGGGTGCTCATAGCTCCATAAGCATAACTAAAAATAAGCTCTTGAGAAGGTATAATGCGGTGAAAGGGCTTTGCAATAGCCAGAGCCCCACACATCCACATGACAATGAAGAGAAAGAGAATGGCTACGAGAGATCGCAGCTGGGTGATTGGTCGCCTTTCCTGATCAGGGATGCTCACAACAGAAACTGCATCTTCCTCTGTATCTTCAGTGCTGGCATGGCTGAATCTGCCCCTGTAGCCCAGACCCCCATTGCTGAAGTTGTGACCGCTGCTGTGGTTGTTGTTGTTGTGCTGATGATTGTTACTGTTCCGGTGATTTGGTACAGTTGTGATGGTGTCTGGCTGAGATGGGATGAGCTCAATCTCATTAGTGTGGATCTCCTGATCACTTTCATTGGCAGATTCGCTGTTAAGATCCGGTGTAGAACGTACTACACATGAAATGCGCATGAAAAGAATCAAATTCCAAGCCACAAGGAGAGTTACTGGGGCATAGAAAGCTCCCAAACTTGGTTCCCATTCTAGGTAACAGCTGAAGACAAAAAAAATAAAACAAAATGTTTCAGAATGTTTGCCGAAAGAGTAAGATGATTTACAAAAAATTATTGCATTCAATTCAATGGTCAGTTAGATGTCTAAAATACCTTGCTATTCTGAAGTCTGTTCTTTTTAAGCCATTAACATGATAAATCTAGGGAAGGGATTTCTTTAATGAAAACCGTGTGTCTACTAAAAGCCTAAATATTATCTTAAAATTAAAATATTAATCTCCCGCCACATTATAGAGCTTGTAATTTTAGGCCTCAGGTACAATTGTGAAAGAGTACTTTTTACCATCAAGCTAATATAACACAATAATGATAATCAAATACTAACTAAAAATAAACGTCAGTAGACAAAAGTCTTCTTTTAACACAGAGAAAAGAAAAGAAAGCTTTTAACAAAAGTCTATGAACCGCTGCTGAGAGGTTGCTAGCCAACTTACTACTTCATCCCGGCGTAGAACTGGAGGCTGACAGCTGCGGTGATGCCACAGATGATGAGAGGGACGCCGTAGCCCACAAAGTAGAACTGGAGGATTGGTTTGGGCGGGAGAGGCATTGGGCCAAGATCAGGAGGAGGCTCAGGAGGTTGACTGGCTTTCAGAAACTTCTTATAGGTGATGCTGAAAAAAATTGAGCAAAAAAGGTAAAAAAAAGTAATCATACTCCTTAAGTTGATACAGCATTCAAAGGAAAATATCAATTCAATTTGGACAAATTTACAATTGATCACAATAGAACAATTGTGGCATAAAATATTTAAAGTAGGATCTATTCAGTTCAGATTTTCGGTTGATTCAAGTTATTTAAATATAACAAAAAAAACCAACAACACACAGTTAGCAAGAATTAGAATTTGGAGGTAAGATTATCGTAGAGTTAATGATACACAGAAGATAACTTCCATTTAGGCCTACCATTTCCACACACTTCCATAAAAAAAAGTTAAATTCATTTTCCTAAAAAACATTATTCTTAATTTACTTTGTAGTGAGGGTGATCCAAAACACAGAACAGAGAGTAAAGTAGTGGATACAGATGCCAGCTATCTGGCAAGGCAGCTCCATGTCTGTCCTGTTGATTCCAGCTATGAAAACTCCCAACATCAGCAGAGTGCTCAAACACAAGTTGATAACTGCATGTTTCACTTTTTTGGGGACACCAATGGTTCTGTAATATGAATCGGAAAAAAAATGTGTACTGTCACTTTTAGTTTTACAGTATCTTTAAGAAGTATGAGGTACAAATACAGAATATAGAGCAACAATAGCAATTTGCAGTATCATGGATAACTAAATTTTTTTTAAAGGTGGTACAAATTTTAATCACTAAATACAGGACAGTAAAAAGAGCCCAAAACTCATATACATACGCTACACACTTTTAGAAGAATGAAAAGTTCAGTTTTTAAGAGGAACATACAAGACTTTCACCTACGAAAAGAAGTAAAGAAAGGAAGCCTCCTTGTCATACATTTGAAATCTATACCACTTGTTTCTTATACTTTCAACGCATGAAGGCTTACAAAAAGGAAAAGGGACTAAGTTAATACCACTTACCCATAGCATGAGATGTAGGTTGAGATGACAATGAGCATGCAGACCATGCAGATTCCACTGCCAGCATAGATAACCGGTTCCATGGGAAAGGACGCAAGCCTCAGCACCGCTGAGAGATCCTGGAATATGATACAGGGCATCAGTGTTATTTGGGAACTTTTTACTCAACTTCCTATTTTCCCTCCTGATCAAAATTGATGATGCAAAAGCATATTGCTTAGTTAATTATATTTCATTATATATATTTGTTAAAGACCTGGGACTTTCTGGGGGTCTAAAGAATAAGAGAATGAATTTTGAAACAAATTTATTTATGTTCTTTACATTTTTTCTTGATTTTTTTTTTTCACCTTATAAATATTATTATTGTTATTATTATTATTATTATTATTATTACTATTATTATTATTATTATTATTATTATTGTTGTTGTTGTTTTTGTTTCGTTGTTATATTATTATCTTTTTTTTTAATTATTATCTTTTGCAGCAGCAGCAGTAGTAGAATTCGGATTATCACAGTAGCTCACAGATTTTTGTCGCTATTTAAATCAAGACTATTCTTCTTGGTATCCAATATCTCTAGCCATTCTTTCATTGAGGATTTAAAACTTAAGTAAAGTAGGCAACATTATACTGACCTGTAGCAGAGCAAAGTTGGACAAATGCTTAATCTGAACTGTGATCAAACTTCCATTTTTACCGACTATTCTACAGCCATCGGTTCTCCAGCCTCCATATCCACCTGTAACCACAGCAGAGTAAGAAGTACATGTTAGTTATTAAACTGTTAATGAATAAAAACTTCATGTTGAAATCAATTTTGTAACACTTTATCCCTCACAAATAAAAATTTAATAGTATTGATATAAAGACATTCAACTCTTTTTAAAAAACCACTCTGACCTTTGACCTGCATAACTTCTGGCATATAAAAAGAGACTTTATACCTTCTAGCCTTTACATTTTTTTGAATAAGTTAACATCAGAATGTTCAAAATAGCTTTAAAAATATGTAACATTATCTTAAACGATATCATAAACATGCAGAAATTACTACAACCCATACAAAATTTCTAAGTTTAGAAAACTTGCACATTATATGGAATCAAATTTGTCTCAAACATCTTTCAACAAAAAGTATTGCTTGACTAGCCCTTACTGATATCTTTGAAGTCAAAGAAGGCTGCTTTCAGGGGCCTTCTTGGGTCTAACACTTTGAAAGAAAGGACAATTGGCTCAGACAAATTCTTGGATCCTGCATCTTGGTCTCCTAATCACAAAGTAAGAGAGTGATGAGAACAAAATAAAACACATTTAGAAAAGAATTATAAATCAAGGTACAACAAAATATGTGCTTCTTTTTAAAAAAAACTCTGTTAATATTTATAAATGAAAGGCCCATTCCATACAATGCATCAGAGTATGCATCTATACTCTATATTTGTCAACCCAGTGTTTCAAAGACAAGGCACTACACCCTCAGAACAGTTTATTCTATATGCCGCTTACGGCTAATTCATTTAAAGAACTTTCATTTTTAAGCAAAACAGCCATTAAGAAAATTGTCAAGCAGGAGTTAAAAGTCGTCCTTGATTCATAACAACGATTGCATTGAGAAATTTTCTTTGTACTTACCATCCTAGGACAGGCATAGATTACCTATAATGGTCGACTAGCCTTTTAAATACAAAGTTAAGTCCTGTGTTTATCCATCCTTACCTAAAGAAATGCCGACCACCGGAGAGACGACGGTCCAGTTTCCGTGGCGGAAGGCCGGGTCTCCCAGGTCTGACTGCAGGACAGGGAACAGGCGGCCCGAGCTGTAGATCAGCAGGTAGATGTTCCTGCGCCGGTGAGCTGCGCGGCCTCCGCCCAACACGATGGAGTGTGTCGCCACAGGAAACAGGTGCTTGGGGTTGAAGGATGACACCGGCAGATCTATAGAGGAGATGTTCAGAGAATCTGGGAACTTGGACAGGTATTTGGAGGAGATGTTCAGGGCGGCCAGCTGCTCTTCAGTCAAGGAGAATGCAGCGTAGGGTTGCGGAGATAATGACGATGGCACTGCAAGTGGTGACTTTGACTTTGCTGCTGCTGAGGAATCAGAGGGTGCTGCGATGTAAGGAAGTGGCGCATCCTGGCTATCAAAGGGCAGTGAACTGTTGTGTGACTCCACAGAGCTGTTGGGATGACTTAATCCAAATGTGTCATTGATGCTCCTGGCGTCTAAACTGGTGTCAATTTCCTCGTCATCCACATTCTTGGAAACTGAGACAGAATCTTCCTCCTCCAACGTCGGAGGTTTTAGGAAGGCAGGAATATGTATGAAAAGGGACCCACCCTGTCAAAAAAAAAAAAGAAAAATTAAGACTTCAGTTATGCCATAGAACTGCGTATTGAGAACAGCTAAATTTAACAGAATAATGAGCAAAACGAAGAAAAAAGAGATTACATGTAGCAAAGTCTTTTTCTTGTTTGCTTTAGGAGCAGGGAAATGCAAAAAGCTATTAAGTATGAGGCCCACAAACAGCAAAATGATGATGCATGTACATTAAAAAAAAAAGTCACTGAGCGAGTCACAAATACCATCACATTATCGCTATTAACAGTTTTAACACTGAAACGCATGCGTGAATTAATATTAAACAAAAACAAACTAAGTACAAATGAAGTAGTCTGTACAAAAATCACTAATGAAACAAGCAGCAGCAGTGCGATTGCTATTGTGGGTGCATGGGCGATCCTGACAACTAAGATGAAATGCTTAATTTTGCGTCTATTACAAGATTGTACAATGTCCATATAGCCCCCAAATCCCTGAAGCCTTGATTGCGTGAAGTGGTTGATCCCACATTGAGCGACCAGGGAGGTGGGTCCTGCTCAAGTATGCGTGACAGTCCGACACATACCTCGGAGGCAGCTCGGTGTGCGCGATTACCCGGAGCTGGCCAGTCTCCGGCGAATGTCGGTAAGATACGTGCGTCCCCGCGCTTACTGAGATCTCACTTCTGCTGCCTCAGCCCCGCCATGTTTGTATAACCTTGCATTCCACGCCCTGCTCATATATCGACGGCATAGGTGTAGATATTTAATGCTTTGATTCATCAAAAGTATTAATCGACGGATTTAAGCCAATAGTGCAAGACCAACAAAACATTTTAAAAAGTCTTAATGACATAAAGATTGCCTGCGGTTTTTAAATATACCGGAACGAGCAAAATTATTTACTGTGATTTAAAATTCGAGACGTAAGCATCAAAATGATGGCAAAAATAAAACAAATAATATTATTAATACTATTATTGCCATTTAACTTAAACATTTCGTTTTCTCAAATTCGATCTAACTCGATATGTTATTTGATGAACCCTAGGTGCATCGATAGGGCAGTCTAAAAAAACAACAACAAATGGGCTTTCCACACACCTGATGCTATAAAGAGCGTCTTTTTTCTTCCTCCCTAAATAATCTGAAATGCCTAGAGAACGTTCTTTTATTGTGTCGGATATTAGGGAAACAATAACGTCAATTATGTCTCTTGAACTCGCTGTTGAATATAGTTATGCGAGTTATTCGCCGATGAACTCCGGACTGGATATATTTATTCCCAATATCTCATGAGTTTTTCTGTTTTTGTTTTTGTTTGTTTTGTTGTTGTTTTTTTCGCATTAAACTCTCCACCCGATGTTCGCACTGGACATACCCGCCGCGGAAATCACTACATATACCAAGGCGCCCATTTAGCGATATCAACATGGTTCGAATATCAAAGGACAGAGTTTCTATAAAATTGGTGTATTACAGTCAAATCAAAATCTCATTAACGCTTGATCACATGTGTCCTCGCTAGCGTACCATATATATATATATATATATATATGGACTGTCTTATGCGGTAGCGCAACTTTAATTGGTAAAGAGAAAGAGTAATGTTATTCCACTTGATTGCGAAACATTTTCTTCCTTTAAACAAAATGAAAAGTACGTTCCGTTATTATAAATATTATACACCTTCACTATCTGCATGAAAAAAATTACACGAAAACACGCGGTATTTGTAACTACATTGTCAGTCTTTAGGGCAATACGTGTCTCTAATTCCCCATACTCATTTTTTCCTCACAAAAGTAACAGTACTATAAGCGTTGAAATAAACTGACTTAATGACAACAAAAAGCACTGAACCCACGAATCCGAACAATCAAAGTGGCTTAAAAAAATTATATGTTATGGCCCACTAAACGTTATTCTCAGTCTGATTTCGTTGGTATCCGTGCTCCCTATTAAAGCCAAGCATTGATTTCAGTGAAAAAAAATCTTTAAAAAAAAAACAACAAAAAACAACAACAACAACAACAAACAAAAGGAAGAAACATAAGAATTCCTTAAGTAACGCATCTCGGGAAACAATCCAAATAAAACAACCAGTTTTACGGTAAATCGGAACCTTTTGTGAACTTTTGAAACGCTATTACCAGCAAAAAACAAAGTCAAAATAAATTATAATTCTTATTGAACATTATGTTATTCTGGTTTAAAAATAATTACGCAGCATACAGTTAGAAAGACCGCAGAACATGTAATGAAAAGCATAACTCTCTTGTCCTTCTTACTATGAACCGCTTACTAAACATTCCCAAGTCAAATGTTTAGAGAGCTCTGTGACGCTTTCAAAATAAGTCACATACCTTTTCCTGGTGGATAAATCAACTGAAAGTATTGTTGGCCCATGGACCAATTTGAAATCAAACATTTTCTCCACCTGCTGTCCGTCAACTTATCAGAATCAGAAAACATTAATTCTATCGTTATTGCATAGTTTATTACGAGAGTACTTTATTATTACTAAAAAACAACAACTTTGCAACACTTTCAAACCAAGCAGCCTTAAAAGGTGGACTGTACACGTATAGCACATTGTACATAAGACGAGATTTCGCATTGAGTGAAGACATTCAAGAGGTTGCCCCTAATGAGTCTCCTGAGAAACGTGCTTCACCGCGCGGTTAATAAACCTACAGCGAAAAACAACAAAGAGGATTTGCCGACCTGACCGGGAGCCGCCACTGTGGTGCTGGACAAGCGACGGGACCTGACTGCCTGCCTGAGACACATAAACCCTGGCTTTACCCTGCAGCCACACACTAGGAGCCTAGAGACGCTTACATGCAATATAAACCAGAGCAATCTGTAAAACCTAGGCACTAACTGCGCCCACAAAATCTCAAGACAGCGGGGACCACAGACAAAGACAGAGACAGGGGATAATGTTACGGTGAACAAGCAGACAAGCTAAGGCCTGACTTACAGAAACATAAAACAAAAAGATCTAAATCTAATCTACATATAAACTCTTTTGATAACGACAGCAAAACAACAACAAAATGACCCGCTGGCAATCGGTCGGAAGTTCCGAGGCCCTCACTTATTGTTAGCGTGCATCAAATAAAGAACTCATTTCCTGCTGTAATTGGAATTATAATAAGCAGGCCGGTTTATTGTTTATTTAATTTTAATGGGAAAAAACAACAGTTTTTATGGAGACAACAAACAGACGGAAGGGGAAACAAGTTTGAAAGACAGCTTGAGCGGACACAGACACTGAGACAGGGGCAGTTGGGGACTCAGGCCGAGTCCTGACGGCCCGGTGGACTATGCGACCAGTGACTGTCCAGGCCCTGTGTGACCTCCCGCCTGAGCGCGGACACAACCTGACTGACCAAGCTGGGGGGGGGGCGATAGTGACCATCGGCATTCCGCCTCGTTTCTCCTCCTGAATGCAGACATAGCACTGGACGGGGCAACCGGCGAGAGAGGCGGCCGGTCCGGTCTCAGGGAGACAGAAAGGTGCGATAGGTGCAAACCAAGACAGAGGGGAAAATAGACACTGACCAAGAGAGGCGTTATGCCAGGGGTCATACGGTGTCGACAAGAAAGGGCGAGAGATGGAAGAAATGGGATAGTGAGAGAGGTAGCTAGGTGGAGAGAAAAGGGGCAGGCTGAGAGAGAGAGAGAGAGAGAGAGAGAGAGAGAGAGAGAGAGAGAGAGAGAGAGAGAGAGAGAGAGAGAGAGAGAGAGGGAGAGAGAGAGAGAGAGAGAGGGGGCGAGAGAGAGAGGGAGGAAACAAGTGAGAAAGGCAAAGAGAAAAAGAGGAGAGGACAGTAGAGGGAGAGGGGGAGACAGAGAGGAACAGCACGGAGGAGAGGTAGAAAGGAAGGAAAGAAGGTGAGGGCATTGACTCTGAGAGGGAAAGTCCCTAATTGAACACAGTCCACTGGGCTATGATCCTGGCTAGACCGTGTTCATGTATACATTTATTTCAGTGCCTGGCTACGACATAAGCAGCAACTCTGTATTACGTGTAAATGCTGATTTGAGAAGTCTTCAAAGCCACCGTGCCCAAGTCCAGAAAACCAAAAGGGATGTAAGCGCTAAGTCTGTGCCATCTTAGAACAATAAAGACAAGGATTGTTGACCCATTTGTCCCATACGGGTTCGCCAACGGTGAGCTGTAGGCTGCCTCATCTATGAAACATAATGCCTAAAATCTGGTTGAAAAAAGAGAAGCTCTCTCAAAGTTTACAGTTTGCTAGGTTGTTAAGGGCGATCATATACGGCGACGGGGCCCCAGATATGCAGAGCCGATACCTGTCCGATCACATTGTGACATTATACTTAGGAAGAACATCGGTTTCCGACGCAGGAGGTCCGTGGTTCGAGCTCTGGTGATTTCGCCCCTACTGGTTGGGTCGGTGTCAGTTTAATGTGACCAGCTGACGGTCATGGTATCCCTGCCTTGTCTCGTGTGTGACGGCACATAAAATTGTCAGACGTCAGCCTTAGGGTCCGTCCACAATATAGCCTGTATAGTGTTGACATTGGACGTTAAACCAACTCAGCTCAACTCGGTGCTTTTTGAGACAATTGGACACCTATAATTAAATGTCTTTTGAGACAATATTGAGACGCTATTGCTTCTGAGAGACTAGACAGTAAGCTATGAGTTATTTAGAGCCAGTTACTTAAACATAGGACTCTGAGGTAAAATGGCACATGAATCGCTCCTTTTATAAAGTGACAGTCTGAAACAAAGAGAAAGACATAGGATGGGAAAAACTACAAGGCGAGAGAGTGGGCACGGGCCACAAAATTGATTAGAGCGTAAAAAGGAGGGAGTGGAGGGGGTTAAGACGTGCGCCTTAGAGGAGCTTTGTGGACAAAAACAGGATAAGCCCATGCTTTGTTCCACGAACAGGAGAAATGTAATAAAAGTAACAATTATAGCCGTGGTGACGGGAAGAATCGAGGAACCAACATCACGCAAGGCCACCGGGGGTATTCCACTGTATCCTTTTGGCTTGTACCCCTTCCTCATAGCACGCCTAACAGCAATCAGTAGTTTCAGGGGGGAGGGGAGGGGGGAATTCACCATATGTGTTTGAATTTCATTTTACGAAAAATGTCAATACCAAAACAAACAACAACAAAAAATCAGCCATTTGAAAACAGCAAATAAAATCCGTAACACAATTATTGTCTTTAGAGTTGTTGGGGGTATATGAAGAGATATAAATAGATTTTAGATAGAGATATACAGACAAATATACAGAGATAAAGAGAGATAGATACAGAAATAGAGACCAAGACAGAAACAAAAAAACAACAAAAAAAAAACAACAACATACAGAGACAGAGAGCTAGTTTAACATAGCCGGTACAAAGCGGGCTTCTCTCGTGAAGTTTTTTGCCTTCACCAGACAGGGTGGGACTGATAAGATAAAACGCCGCCTATATACTCTGATCTATAAAAGATAATAATCAGGGTAGTCAGAGTTCAAAGAGACCCACGGATCCATTGGACTTTTACATGAGAAGCCAAGTATTCTGTTTGGAAGAAACGTGAATGGGCAACGCGCGTGTGTGTATTCGGGCGAAAAGGGAGAGAGAGAGAGAGAGAGAGAGAGAGAGAGAGAGAGAGAGAGAGAGAGAGAGAGAGAGAGAGAGAGGAGCAGAGAGAGAGAGAGAGACAGAAAGACAGACAGGAGACAGACAGACAGCACAGACAGAAAACAATACAGACAGACAGACAGACAGACAGACAGACAGACAGACAAGAAGAGACAGACAAAAGACAAACAGCAGACAGACAGACAGACAGTGAGAGACAGAGACATCCAACATATAAAAAAAATCAAGAGAAAAAAAATTGAAGTGGACAATTTAAAATATTAACAAAAAATGCAGTGACGCATTCGTGTCCACAGGAGAGGGAGAAGTAAGGGAGGAATAGAGAGATAGACAACAGAAAGCTTGAGTCACAGACAGAGAGCGACAGCTCTATTGAGACGGTGAGAGACGGAGAGAGGCATATAGACAAGGAGGCAAGAGGGAAAAAAAAGAAAGATCTAAATAGATAGGCAGATAGATAGATAGATAGATAGATAGATAGATAGATCGATAGATAGATAGATAGATAGATAGATAGATAGATAGAAAGAGAGATAAAGAGAGAGGGAGAGGGAGATAGAGAGAGAGACAGAGAGAGAGAGAGACAGAGAGAGAGAGAGAGAGAGAGAGAGTGAGAGAGGGAGAGCTGAAGGGAAAGAGGGGAGGAAGGAGGGAGGGCAGGGGAGGGGGGTGTCAATTGTCGATTGCCAAAAGAGGAGTTGCCAATCTCAAAATGGTTTTGTTAAGTGTGCTCAAAAGGAAACATAATCATGCATGCAAACATTTATATTTTGTGTGATGTGAATATTTTCGACCCCTTACAGTGCATGTACAGTAGAGGCAAAAGAAGAGAGTGCACTGATAGTCTTAAACAATCTGAGAAAAATGCAGAGGAGGCAAATATCAATTCATTATACTTTTTACAAACATTAAGTCCATCATATCAAACTGTTGTAAAATAATCAATCTTTTCAAACATGCTTGGCTCACCTTGATCTCTGCATTTAAAATAACATTGTTTGGTGTTGTTTTGTTTTAAATGAAGAGAGATGGAATATTGACAGTATGTTTCTATATTTTACTGCGATGTTAACATTTCCACACCAGAGTGGAGAAAATGGTTTGTGCAACTAAAATACATTTATTTTACATGCTGGTCAACACCACAATACAGCGTTAATTGTTTGATTTTGAGCTATTCATTGGGTCTTGTTACTTTCTCTTCTATAAAAAAAATATGACTGATATTATAAAAGACTCAGATTGATTTTTTTCATGTGTAAATAATTTTTTACACTAAAGGCAAAAGTTAGTTTTGTGCATATAGCAGGTCTACCATAATAAGTAATCTCAAGGGATGACAAAAATCCACAGGGTTTAATATTTCAAGATATCACAGAAATATGATCGAGAATTATATGAATCGGTACAATTATGTTTCAAGAATTTGAAAAATGAAAACATTTATATAACAAACATATTAACTAAAAAACTGTGATCATCCACTAAATATTCAATTTACAGACTATTTTTTTGAAAAGTCAAATATCAGGATAGTAAAAACTTTAAACTAAACCTTTCTGAGAAATTTTAAGTTCATAACACCCCTATGAAAAGTCTTTGTTTTACGACTTACGTGCAAACACAAGGTAAAAAAAAAAATGTCAATGCAAACCAAACCGAATTGTACAAAATACTCACAGTTTTTGATAGATCGCTGCGACATGAGAATTTAGATCCAACAAAACTCCTCTGTTTGGACTGGTCGTCGCTATCGAGTTCCTCGGCCCCAGCTCGACTATCCTGGTCCTCCAGCAGACATGAGACTCCGTCCGCCAGAGTTGTCTGCCTGTCCATGACCACCATGAGGACGTTCTGGGAGAGCCCCGCCCACAGACCGGGCTGCTCGGGGGGCAGGGCCTGGGGCGCCACAGGCTGGGGGTACAGACCCTCGGGCTGAGGCCGGGGCTGCATGTGCTCACCCATCGTCTCCAGCATCATCACCATCCTGAAGAATAAAACACAATGGTTCCAATTTAGTGTTTTCTTCCCCGCTCAACAATACCCTCTGTTTAAAATAAACGGATCCTTGTTTGGTTTGTGTATATAGTCCTGACATTGGACGGTAAGTGACCAACCAACCCTCTTTGGTTTCCGTTAGAAGGAAACTACCACACCAAATTTTTTTCCTTAAAAAAGCTATGATCTACAAGATTTAAACTTATCAATGTGGGTGAACTGATTTCTACTATAAACATACTGCTATTGTAAAAGAGAGCATTTACTGTATTGACAAAAAATTAAATTTATCTATCCCCCCCCCCCCAAAAAAAACAACAAAAAACAACACACACACAAAAAAAACTGCATAGGAATGCACTGATATATCATCATACACAGACATGATCTACAAAGATGCCATTAGTCAAGTTATCCACGCAGGGAAACTGACGTAACCGTTTAACGTGCAAAGCGTTGCTTGCTCTTCTCAACGATCTTCCTCATGGTGGTTGACTGGGTTTGTTAGACAGTCTACTACAGGATGGAGGACAGGTATCCAGTGGACCTTCATGAAGCAACTCGAGGATCTTGACGTTGCAAACATCAGCCTTCTCTCCCAAAAGCAACATGAAGCACAAAGCTTTATCGTGTGGCAGAAGAAGTCGGGGAAAACTGGACTTCAGATAAGCCATGAGAATCAACAACAAACGGGCTAATGCATTGCAAACACACAACGAAATCATTGGAGAGGTTGACAAGTTTGTCTATCTTGGCAATGTTGTAAATAAAGACGAGGGAACAGATGAAGACATCAAATGCCGAATCAACAAGCCTATATTGCTCTGAAAATTGGCGCACAACCAAGACTAGCACCACAAAACTACAATCATGCACCAGCAGATGCCTCAGAAATATCTTCAACGTTAGGTGGCCTAAAGTCGTCTCAAATAAAAAGCTGTGGGCCAAAACGAAAGAAACCCCCATCCAAACAGAGACCAAAAAGAGGCAATGGGGTTGAATAGGCCATACACTTCGAAAGCCTGTATCCAACATCACAAGGCAAGCCCTGGAGTGGAATGCCCAAGGGAAAAGAAAGGTCGGCTGTCCAAAGCAGACTTGGCGGAGTAGCACCGACGTAGAGATAAAAGCTGCCGGTACCACATGGACCGAGCTGAAGAGGACCAGCCAAAATCGAGTCAGGTGGAGGGGAGTTGCTGCTGTGGCCCTATGTTCCTTAAGGAATCAAGAGGCTTAAACTAAACTAAACAGACATAATCTTCTCTGTCTTACCTGGCTGGTGACTTAGTTTCAATCTGAGCAGAGCTGAGAACCCCAGGGGACAGAGCACTCACATTGCTCACCATGTTCACCAGCAATGCTGCAACCTGAACAATACAAAAAGACAACAACAAAAATCCATGGTTTTATACCAATTGAACAAAAATTAAAAAAAAAAAAAAATTGTTTAAACACAATGGCCTCAACTTCTCACTGAACATACTAAGGGTAATAACTCATCACATAACATTTTATGCCAAAATACAAAGAGGCATAACTTTTACCTATGCAGTGAATAGGATTAGGAGTGCTACAAATACTGTGCCACTCTATTATGATGTTGCAGCTAACTTCATGATTCATTGTGATTATCAATTTTATTATTTACACTTTAGACGATACTATGCCAATTGTTATACTATTGACTCATGACATCATGATTCATTGTGATATTATCCACTTTCTTATACCCCATGGAATGTAAATGAAAAAAATTACAATGTATTTGATTTTCCAAAAAAAATACTCTTTTGCTTTACATATTGATAGACCTTTTCCCCCCTCCATTACTAACCTCTGCATTATCATCAGAAAAAGGCAATAAGGTTGCCATAATTTTTGTGACATAAAAGACATCAAAAGAATCCATGACTTCTCTCTTTTGAGCTGCTGTCACCAACGCCTTTCTAACGCCATGGGTCATTGTTGGCACATCCACGGTTTCAATGTCAGCCTGAAAGACAAATAAAGAATGATGTTTTCAATTTTCATTATTCAGGAACACCAAAAAATATGTCAGTTGTATAAGTTTGTAATTTGCTATTGTTTTTATCTTGAAGGGTTATCCGATCACAACTCAAGCGCACAAACCACTTTTCTCATTCAGTAAAAGTCCCATACAACTTCATAACCACAGATAGCATGGTTGAACCATTGACCTAAAAATAGGCCTATAGATGAGCTAATGGCCTTGCCGCAATAACAGTGTTTGGCAGCCCCTTGAGCAATAAGACCCTCACTTGTCTGCTGGCTGACTGGTGGTAGAGTAATAAACCTGTCCTTCAGAATTATGCCATTTTTGGGCAAAATTATTTGATGGGTTGAAAATATGGATCTTTCTTTTCCTATTTCATAGAATCACTGCGAGCGGCTTTAAAGCAAGAATTGCAGAACATAAAGCCACTGTGAGCAGCCGAATGGATGCATTCAGTTAAGCCTATATGTATCGAACTTTGGAAAAAAAATCTCTCTTCTAGGGACCTTCTAGGGATCAGGTATAGCTAGATGAGCAAATTATTACTTTGTTACTGCTGGCAATAGAAAAGAAAAACTTTGAAATCTAAAATTTTCCCTTTGTGCAGTCAATACAAATAGAAAAATTAAAATATGGTATGTACATTTCTGTAAGAAAGACACCGGTTTAATAACAACAATAATAAAAATAAATAATTCGGACAACAACAGAAGCTGCAGCAATTGCAACAACAACAACAGTAATTACAAAAAGAATTTTAATTAAAAAAAACAACAACTTTAAAACAAAGGAAAAAAGAAGTTAAGAGTGAGACAAAACAAGTATAAGAAAAAGCTGTGTGAGTGTCACCTCAGAGAAGCGCGAGAGTTTGCGCGTGATGTCCTTGGTGAAGTCGCAGGCTGAAATGTTGAGGCTGGTCCAGAATCCGTCTCGGCCACAGGTGTGGGTGGCCCGGGCCCCCTGCTGGCTCGAGCTGTGGCATGGCTGGGAGGCCACCAGCCCGGAGACAGACTGCTCCCAGCGGAACACGCCTTTGGCCGTGCGGTTCTGAACAGCCGGGCACTCCAGCATCAGCTCAGGCACTCTCACGTCCACTGTCACCTGCACATTGTGGGGGAAAATGGTGCTGAAATGTATCATCTTGGTGGTTATAACTATGGATGACCACATGTCAATTAGTCCTAAGAGGTTTGGAGGAGTGTAGATAACGGATTTAGTAAAACTAATTAAATAAAAGACCACAAGGGGTAAATTGCAAATTAAAAAAGGTTCAAGGGTGCACAAATTGTGAAGCAGTTATTGCTTTTTTTGTTTAAATAGAAAGCTTTAATGCAGAAAAAATCGTGGATATTCATTGACAGCCAAAAATAAATTACACAGTTAACTATAGAGAGCCTAATAATCTGAGATGGGTAAATTGAACTCTACAAAAATGGATTTGAGCCTCAATGACCAAACTTTAATCTAGAGTAGAAACTCTAGATCTAGATAATTATATCAGATGATCTTCTATTAAACTAGGTGTGATTCATTGAATGCATGTCAGTGCTACATGTCAAAACATTGAGAACGTCTTGAAAGTTAATTCCTCATTGGATTCTAAAAAGAACCATTGTTTAAATGTATGTGTAGTATTTCATGTGAACAATATAATACTTGGGCTTTATTTTGGTTCAAACGATCGACACTAGAACCCCCTGCTTCCTCCGGTTATTCTCCCTATTTTCTTGCTACTAGTTTTAACAATCACTACACTGTATTTTCGATTTCCTTTTCTTCGTGATTTTGAACATTCTACTGATTGCAGGAGAATAAAATGGCCGTGGGGTTTATAAGCGAAGCAAATATAATATCTCTATTTTAAAAAATTGAAGGAATAATATCATGGTGAGAAAAGAATTTCTCCTTTAATACAAGTTTAGGTTTAAGGGGGAAAGGTCTAGATATAGCAAGCACTGTACATGTAGTAAATTATACACGGACAGGGGCGTGTGAAGTCCAACCTGCCATGTGTCATCAAGCGATGACTAAACAAGAAAGGCAATCTTCGATGAAGATTGGTGGCTTCTGCATCCCTACCTCAGATTATTGCGAGCATAAAAGGGCCACACTTTAAAATCTGAGGCGGGTTCACCCATTTCAAGTTATATTGACCCCGCCTCAAGTTATCTCATTGCTTGCGTGTGGGCCACAGGCACCAGTGACATAGAGTCGGGTCATAGACCACAGGAACGTGAAGCACTGAGACTGATTGTTCAGACAAGAACTGAAAAAAGGTAAAATACTATAATGCTCTAGCACAGCTAAAACGCATTCACCAATACATGTACCTTCAAAGTATAAAGATATGAAAATCATTGATGTACTCTTCCGGTTAGATAATGAGTATATTGATCGGATTCTGCCAACATCGTATTTAATCGAGATCTTATATGCAATACGATGGCCAATCCTAACTTATAATAGTCACTGTGACAACATTGAATTCAATAATCAATGGAAATTGATGCTTTGCAATGCAGACATCAACTGTGTGTTACGCGCATTGAACACAACCCAAACGAAAAATTATGATCGGAAGTTAGTATAAAAAAAAAAGTTGACTTTCGATATGAATTAAATCAACCAATAAAACTAATGGTAATAGTCATTGTATTGAATAAGTGAAAACAAAAGTACCTTAGAATCGGGAAGATAATATCGATGGTCCTAAATTGTTTGTATGAAGTCTCTTTGTTGGGTCAAATCCTAACCAGTGACTAGAAACTGAAGTTATAGACACGATTAGGCCGTGCTGTTTTTAACTCACCGTAATACGACCAGGACCGCCCGTAAGGCGTTATTTGCCACACTTTGGCGTAATAAATAACCGCCCAAAGCGTGATGTTGGCAGGTCTGCAAGTGTCTGATACGTACCGTCTTGGTGTGGTTGCGTGAGGATGTGGTCACAACACAGCTCCACTCGCCAGCGTGGGTCCGATCTAGCTTCTCCACAACCAGCTTGTGGTTCACGACCGTCTGGTCAGAGTTGCGTGATGTGTACACGCTCACTCCCAGGCTGGCGTTGGTCGTCACCATGTGACCACTGCGGAACCAGGCGATGTTCATGCGACCAGGCGCTCTCGACGCATAGCAGTTGATGGGTAGTTTGTCCCCCTGGAAAACCAGCTGACTCTCTGAGGGTTGAATGTCAAAAACCTTGAGCTGGAAATCTCGATCTGTGGAATAGAGATGTCAAATTGAGAGTTAAAAAGTTGTAAAGTGAGATTAACCTCCTCAAAACATTAATTTTATTCTCTGAGGTTTTTATTTCATAAACTAAAAATGGCCCATCATAAACCAAGACATGGCTGTTGCTTGCAACAAATGGGTATTTTAATAACAAAAAAAACACTGTAAAGTGGTGATTACAAAGGTGAAAGAAAAAATTATTAAGAATGTCAGTATATATCCCCCACCCCAAAAAAACCAACAGAAGGAGGAATAAAGCATGTTTTAATCAAGGTAACTTTACAATGATGAACACTTACTGCAGACCAATTCCCTGCGCCTGAGATCTGCCACCGATCTGCCTTTCAGCTTCTCAGGCAGAGCACACTCTGTGCCCACGATTCTAACATCCCTCATCTCCGACCACTTCAGAACCTTTTTCAAATAGCAATCGCACTGTAGCACAGGAGAGTTGAACGAGCTGTATTGAGAAAACAAAAAAAAAGATGCGTTACCTGACCAAAGGAAAAATGTAGAAAACCCACATAATTTTCATTCAGTTTTAATTTTTTAATTTAGGGGTTAAAGGGTATTAACCCCCACCCGAATGGAATAAAGTTTCCCTGGGCTATACTATATTTGTGTATTAAACCAAACCAAACAAAAATTTTAAAATGATCAGCGACCGTACACTTGACCATCAGACTAAACTTTACACAAACTTGATTGAATCTCTCTACAATGCGCATAAACAGAGTTTACTTAGCAGAATTAAGTTATTGTATAAAAAAAAAATAGAAACAAGCTGTATAAATACAGCAGACACAATTTGTTATTAGTATGGAATGGGATAAACTGTTAATGCAACCCCCACCCCCCTCCCGGGAATTAGAGGTTCTTAATTACTCATTAGCGAAAAATGTGTTAAATTGTTTATGTTAAACCTAAGAAAAACTATTCATACCATGGCTGGTCAATTTGTAACTATCATGTGTTGCAGATCTTAAAGCCACAACTACTTCTAGTTAAAACTGTTCAAAATGTGTAGACATATTATTCTTCCTGTGCAAGCAAAGTAGTTTCTCAGTAAAACAACAAACAGTTGTAAGCTGTATGGCACATAATAGCTATGAATTTTAAAACATGTGAGTTGCAAGCAAAGAAAAGAATCTTACATCCTTGTCAATGATCGAAGATCATTAAAAGTGCCATCTGGAATTGTTGAAATAAGGTTTCCGGACAGAAATCTGAGATAAGAAGAAAAAAATACATTACACATTATAGTAAATGAAATAAATAGAAAATGGCTTTAATACATATATTTACAAACATAAGTATCATAATTTGTGCAAAACAATTGAAATTTTCACCAGGCTCGTTTTTCTTTGTTACTCCAAAAACATAAAGGACCATCTAATTCTCAATAAAAAAAATAAAAGATCTATATGTTCAAGTATTTGTTTCTTTAAATAGAGTGAAGACATTTGAATCTGTGATTCTTCGAACCCCCCCCCCCCATTCCAAGGTGACCTCAGGCCTTGATTGCTGAACAAAGCTTAAAGTTTAACAGATAGAGACAGAATGAGTTTCACACCTACAAACTAAACCTTAGTCATTTTTAAGTAGACATCTCACTCAAAAGCCATATCTGCGCATCTTTTATAAAGATTTTAACAGATTTTTTAACGTTTTTTTTTAACACAAATAATTTCAGGCAATATAAACAAACAATGTGAATATATGTTTGTGGTTCTACAAGTGCGAATATAATGTAACAGTATTGTGACTATATATAATTTATTTATCAGAACACATCAGTTAACTATGAGCGTTTCAGCTTTTCTGGATCAACAGTTTAGTTGACTCACAGCTTTTCCAAGTGGGGCAGCCCTGAGAACATGTTACTGTTGACAGTACCCAGCTGGTTGTTGGTCAGATCTCTGAAAGCAAAAACAAATAAAATCCTTTCAAAATCATCTTACAAAATCCTTCCAAAGTCTCTAGCGTCTGTACATAAAAAGTCACATTAACGAACATATAATTATTACGTCTATGGCATAACTTTATAAACTAGTGATATTATTGATGTGGTTTTTTTTTTCATTTTGAACATTAAGGAGAAAAAATATCGAAGGAAGTCAGACGTTTTTGTTCTATATGATTCACAAGAACTTGTGACATCCATTTCCAAATATCAATTCTTACGAACCTATAAAAGGTAGATTGGTATGTATAGGTTCAAAGTTATTCGTCGTAAAAAAAAAATGAATATAAATTACCGAACTTTTGTAATTATTTTTTTCCATTTTATTTGAGGATTTACACTCTTTTAACTTATAAAAACACTGCACGCAACATTCGCCTGTTTTACTGAAGGTAAATATACATTGTGTACTTACAGCCGTTTCAGATTCTGTAATCCTTCAAAAGCGCCAGCCTCAATCAAGGCAATCCGGTTGTTATTCAGTCGCCTGAAACAAACAATCAAACAAAAAGTTCAACTAATGCTATACGGCTAACTAACAGTCAGACTAAAAAGCGGGCCAGTCCGCCCCAGTTGAAATTCCACTGCTTCGGAGCGGACAGGCGAAAGAACAATAGAAAAGAGGTCGGAGCCGTGAAGGCTATCGAGAGTTGACCACGAGTAGTCAAGAGGCGAGGCCAAGAAATTAAAACAATAGGAGCCAGGGAGAGAGCGGGACAGAAGACATTGCAAGATAAAAGGAAAGAGCCTGTCCATAGCAGCCTTTTGCTGTTTCACGCGCGACAGACATACGGTGTTAACCATTCTTCAACCTTCCTCTCCTCCCCCCCCCCCCCCCCCCGAATGAGAGCCCCGTTCCCACACGCGCGATGAAATGTATCATTGCATTTAAGTATTTATTTAATTATATAGATTCTATTGGACAGACCGTAAAGGGTTTTTAAGATATTAAGTAAAACTATGAAAAGTGACACAGGGGAAATAGGGCAAATCATATAAACGATTTTGATGTAGTTTAAACGCATCAATAAACAAAATACACTGTGCTTGAAAGCAAAGAGAAGACTGGCAGTTGAGGCAAAGGATCAGTATCCTTAACAGGCCTACAATGGGCTCATCGAAAATATCTAGGAACTCTCCATCGAACTATGTGGTATTGAGTGCAGGTCCTTAACCCAAAAAAATAAAACAAAAAGCAATCAATTTCAGAAAGATCAACTTTTTAATGAGCAAATGTTCCCCAAATGTGAACGCTGAAAAAATTGTGTCCATTGCAGGTATGTAGCAAGTTCTTTAACACATGCTAGTTTTTGTTTGTTATTTTTTAGTTGTTTTTTTTTTTTTTTCGTTCACCCCCACACCCTACCTAACAGCGTATTAAAGGTCTTGGCGTCTGTTCGAACATTTACAGTTAGAGACAGTCAGGATAATTATTTTCTGCTCGCGTTTTGCAGAATTCCCAATGGGGTACACTGAAGAGAGGCTTATCAGCAACTGTACGTTTTCTTTTTTTTCCTTTCTGTTCATATCTGAACAAACCAAACCAAAGACGTAAGGAACATTAAGCACGACTATTATACGTCTTTTTCACAGCCAAACAGCAATTAAATTTCTAGAACTGTATTGAAAAGACAGTACATGTACCAGTCGTCGTAAATTATGTTAATCTAGATAGACCTTCACAAACTATTTTTTCGTTGATAAAAATGTATAATTCGAATCTGATACCCACATCCAAACAGCCAAACAATTCAAGAGGCACAATTTAAATAAAGGATAAATTCGTTACATAAGCATTATCTTACGACGTCGGCAATAGAACATTTTTTTCAAGAGGGGTGGGGAAGGTAATGGAGGGAAAACAGACGAACATAAAGAAAGTGGGTGTTGGAAGCAGATGAAAGAAACATGAATTAGGAATAAAAGATAGGGTCAGAGGGAGAGAGTGGAAAAGGAGGCGGAGAAACAGATGATAGGAGGGGGAGCAATAGAGACTGATAGAGAGAGTGGGAGAATTAGTTTGGAGGGAAAGAGGGCGGGGGAGAGAGGGGAGAGACAGAGAAAAGCAGAGAGAACAAGAATGATGTAAAAAGAGGGAGATGGAGAGGGAGAGGGAGAAAGAGCGAGGATACCACCCACTAGGATAGAGAGAGAGAGAGAGAGAGAGAGTGAGAGAGAGAGAGAGAGAGAGAGAGAGACACAAACGCGGGTGTGGGGGGGGAGAAGCAAACGGCGGGGGCGAGATTAATTATGCTATTTGTTCTTCAAAGGCCTCGGTAATAAACAGGTGCGCGCTGCCTCGCCTGCCTTCCCGGGGAGATATTAAAATAGGTCGCGTGTACAGCAAGCCTACTATGCTTTAACTGTGTGAAATTTGTTCAATTTAAAAACTGTTCAAATCCAAGAAAAAATAAAACAAGGCTTGAGAAGTACAAGTCAATAGCGGGAAAAGTGAAAGCAGGTTGATAATTCAAGAATGTATCTAGGATAGACGACCATTGGCATCTTGGATACAGAATGGAAAATGGGGAAAATGACGCTTTACCATCGTCATGGGGTAGAACATCGGCTTCCGACGCAAAAGGTTCGAGTTCGAGCCCAGGTGATTTCGCTCCCTACTGGTTGGGTCGGCGTCAGTTTAATGTGGCCAGTTGAGACAGAAGTCTTATTGGCTGTCCACAATATAGCCTATATAGTGCTGATGTTGGACGTTGAACCCAACTCAACTCAACCCTTACCACCGTCATACTCATAGACTTGCATCTTATCAGCCCCTCAAAACAAACATTCAACCTTTTCAAGAACCGTGGTCTAAGTTCTCTCTTTATCCACACATAGAAAGAAGGTTAAGATAAACCGTATTCACCAATTTCAAGAAAATTGCGTACAAGGTTACATATGTTATAAAGAGCGATAGATACAAAGAATATATTACAGCATTTAATATTACGATAAACTATGATCACCCCATAAAAAGATTTTTTTAAAGTATGATATAGAGCTAAGAATTCATAAACAATACCCAATACGTAACCCGCTACATAGCCTGGCCTTCACTTCTTTCTAGGCCATCATATCCAGCAATTATATTTTGTCATAATTTTAAACCTCACAACATACAATGACAAATGAAAAGGGCCCATTAGTTGACGTATCGTTACTCTGCTTTGTGTCGGATGGGGATATCTCGTTCAACGAATCGCTAACATGTGCAAAAAAATCCGTAAAACTAAAGTTCATTCTAGCAACAGATCTAGTTCAGAACCTCAATCACTATAGAAGGCAATCCCTTCTTCAAATGTCGGATGGGGATATCTCGTTCAATCAACCCTAACACGTGCTAAAAAATCCATAAAACTTAAGCCAATTCTAGCAACAGATCTATTCTTCAAGGTCACCATAAACATATACCAGCAGTATAATTATGCCAACACTGACTCAATTTCAATGACGACTCTGTCCTATTTTTTTCCAATGGATTTCTCACCCCACAGAATTATCCCTATTGATATCAATTTATCCCGCCTTGAGCGAGGTGGTTTTCTGCGGTAGGATTCGATAATGTGTATCAGCTGCTACTGAACAGATTAAGGGATTTCTATTCTTAATAGAATTCTAAAAAAGGATTTGTTACGGTATGTTTACTCACAATGGTTAATATTAAGAGGTATTTAGACTTCCATCTCTCTCTCTCTCTCTCTCTCTCTCTCTCTATCTATCTATCTATCTATCTATCGCTCCTTCTCTCTCGCTTCCCTGTCTGTATGTGTGCTTGTCTGTCTGTCTTCTTTCTGTGTGCCAGAGTTGTATTTATCTCCCTCTCTCTGGTAGGTGACTGACAATACTTTTTTTTAATCCTTAGTAATACCTCGAGAAATTCTTCCCATCGCCAACTGCTGCCCTATTTTTATTTCCTATTCTTCTTATTATCCTCCTTTGAAGTTACCCTCACAATTTCACTATTCTACACATTTTTGTGAAAAGTATATTAAACATTGCTTAAACTAAGGCGCGCAGCCTGGTGTAACACGTTTTCACGCAAGGCACAGAAAACTTGAAAATCAATACCAGTTTTTCCTGAACCTTTTATCTCGATATGGGAAATTTCATTAGGAACGGGACACCAGCTCCTCGTTGTAGTGCCTAAACCTCTGTCAACAACATGAAAGTCAAGATGTACATAACACAGTTGTTGTAGTTGAGTTGGTTTAAGGTCCATCATCAGCAATATATAGACTATATTGTGGACAGGTCCCAAGACTGGCGTCTGATAATTTTATGTGCTGCGGCAAATGAAACAGGACAAGGAAACCATGACTCCTCAGCCGGTCACATTAAACTGATACCAACCCAACCAGTAGGGAGTGAAATCGCCAGGACTCGAACCATTCTCCTTTGGCGTCGGAGGTTGATTTTCTACCCCAGGGCCACCCCCCCCCCCCCCCGCCTTGAGCGAGGTGGTTTTCTGCGGTAGGATTCGATAATGTGTATCAGCTGCTACTGAACAGATTAAGGGATTTCTATTCTTAATAGAATTGTAAAAAAAAGGATTTGTTACGATACGTTTACTGACAATGGTAAATATTAAGAGGCATTTAGACCAGTAGGGAGTGAAATCGCCAGAACTCGAACCACTGACCTTTGGCGTCGGAGAGACTGTTGTTCTACCCCAGCATATTTCGTCAAAGCCGATTGTAATTTATGAAGAAAGAAAATGCTAAAATGGCTCAAAAATAACGTGAAAAGAAACACGCGGTTCCAGAGTATCGTTTTTGTTGGGTTTTTTTTAGTTTAACTATATAATCGTTAATCACATAAAACTTTCTAGAATTAAGATCTTCCGCTAAATTATAATTTAACACAAATGTGAACTTGTTAAAAGCAACACTTAAACTATCTTCTTTCACTACAAAACCTGACTGTATGTTGGCTGGGAGAGTGGAGTGTTTAATTTAAAGAAATAAAGAAAGAAAACACATGTGAAAAACGTAAGGTTCAAAGCAAAATGCAGACGGCAGCCGAGGAAAAGCCTTAAGCAGATGTTAACACGCAAGAAATCAATTAGTAAAGTAGCGGATGGGGATCGGAAAGAAATTATAAATACAGTATTGAAGATCTAAGAAGATACAGAAATAGTGAGAAAGAAAACGAAAAATATAGATATTAAACCCTGAAAATGGGAAAAGAGGAACAAAAATCAGTCGGAGAATAAGAAAGAAAGAAGGAAAGTAGAAGAAAGCTGTGTAATTTGAGAAAGAAAAACGAGAGATGCGTGAAAAAAATGTTTTGGGAAGTCGAATAATGTGAGACAAAAGTCGGGAAATGAATCAATGCGTTCGAAAGACTTCAGAAACGTGTGAAGCAGGAAATGGAAACAAACCTAAATAAATAAGATAGGGAATTTAGAAACACTCTCACCATTTTGCAAAAACATAGAAAGAATCGTGGGGAGATGATTGAAAAATTACTGAAATGACGTACCTATTGTTTAGTAAAGTAATAAAAATGGTTTCATTTACTACCTTTTGCTACTCATATCAAAAACTGTGCTTTGTGCCAGTTAGAATTACGAAAGACAGAGCTAAAAGCGAGAGGGATATACACATACAAAAATAGGGTGGAGGGAGAAAGAGGGAGAGAGAGTGAGAGAGAGAGAGTGGGAGAGAGAGTGGGTGAGAGAGAGAGAGA
>RQTK01000436.1:111632-207281 GCA_003991915.1 Elysia chlorotica
GAGAGAGAGAAGAGAGAGAGAGAGAGAGAGAGAAATATGGAACATCAATCAGGGCCGTTCTTTAGATCCCCCCTCCCCCTTTTTTTTCCTCTCACCTCACCCCCGTGCAAAATGAACTCAGGTGTGCTCGCTTCCGTACATCCCCCGACTGGCAGATCCAGGACTGACTATCAGTCGGTGGAGATCATCCCTGTTTAGTTTGAGGTGTCGAGCATCAGTGCCAGAGGAAAATACACGCTCTGCGCCAGCCAAACCAGCCTAAGCCTACGGATCGGGAATCTAAAATCCACAAAACGCGGAGCCAAAATCTCTCAAACGCTCAACCTCGTGCAGGCAAAAAACCCTGAAGATAATCCTACTTGTCAATGGGTGTTGCACACAGTACTCAAGTGAACACTAACGGGGTTTGTGCACCCGGTAGTCTTAACAGACTGTTGTGAGATCTTGAAAAAAGCCTGCACAAATTGTGTTTACAGACCGTGGGGCGTGTCGGTAAACTTTGCCAACACATTTTTGTAATCATTCGGCATTTGTACTTGATAACAATGCCTTGGGTCGGGGGAGCTGTGGAACTGAGAACACATGCCCTGCCGAGGAAACATAAACAGCCACGAGCCAACGTTCACTATCTCTCCACATCCCCGGTTATAACACTGGTAAAAACAACGGGATAAAATTTACCGCGTATGAGATCCCCCTATAGTGTCCCGGAGACGTCTAACACAGAGAGACATAATAACTGTATGAAGCAAACATGAGAAACGACGAAGAGAGTTAATTAAATTACTTTAAGATCGGGGCAAAAGATAGCACGATAAGCGAGCATAGAAGAATTCATGTTTACCGAACGGAGATGTCTTCAAGAAGTATTAAAAACAAAATCTATAGAGGCTGTAGGGAATGAGGTATCGCACAGAGTTGTTCCACTTTGTTGGAAGACATGAGAGATGTACAACAAACAAAAAAGACATGGTGCCATTTTTTGGCAGATCTAGCTTTTCCCCTATTGCTAGTTTAATATTCTTTTTTCTTCAGAAACTAGAAGTCTGAGCGATGAGCACGAGTCAGTCCTCTTGTCTGATGAGCTAACTAACATACAGCATGATATGTGTCTTCCAAAAACGCACCGTGACATACGTCAATTTCTATCATGTTCTTTTCTCCAAACATGTCTGAAACAGTTGTGGTGTTGCTGGCTATGGCTGAAAAAAAGTTTCTGAATATCCAACAATCGAACTGAGATGAGACAAGTCGGTATGGTGAGAGAAGGCAAGATGTGCGGCTTGATATAAGCTGACAATTCGGATAAAGATTGGGACTCTCTTGGGCTCAGACAGCTTCCACGTCAAAGTTAACTACGAAGGCATGAGAATGCTTATTTTTGTCGATAAATATGATGAGATGAAGTGAATGTAATTAACATGTTACAAGTATAATAGTCTTTGAAGAATTGGAGGTGTCGAAAGACTCCGTCTAAATTTAAAAATTGATTTTTTCCCTAATTATATTTTGGTAAAATCTTTCAAACGTTCCCATCCAAAACGACTAAAAAAGAGGCTTAAGCATACTCAAGTGATTAATGTATAATTATAATAAAAATAATGTAAAAAATCAGGCACCTAACCTTTCTTAAAATACATTCCACATACACGCACACACGCACACACACATCATGATAAAGGCAATATTTTAATTTTGGTTGGGTTCGTTTGTTGTCGTTTCTTTGTTGATTTTTTTAAAAGCACAATTATGTAGAACTCTCCATCTCCTCAAGGTCTGAATGGGCACCAGCTTGGTAGCACTGGCTAATCTGGCGATAAACCATCGTCACTCTCCCGCCCGGGGAATACCTGGCTGTCACTCGGCCTGTCAGAGCTGTAGAGAAAAGCAGCTCGCTCCACCAGCCACTTCGGCAAACATATTCCTTCTTTCACGGGGCGGTTTGATTAGCTCACTAGCAGATGTAGAGAAAAGGGATTTATTCTTTTCTTTAATGGGCTGCATTCCACAGAACAGAGACAGAATCCTAGCAAACATAAGTCCCCATAAAAGCTTCAAGTAGACAAAAGTTTCACGGAGAACGCGAGATAAATCTCAGAATGCGATTTGCATTTCCGTGACAGCAAATAAAATCCCATTCATTATTATGCTCTTACTGCTCTTACTGCCTTGTGCACCACAATTTTAACGCCTTCTTACCCCCACGCAAGATCCAATGCATTAAAAATCGAGGTTACATTTATAGATAAATAGAACCAGACCAGGCGAGCGGGGGCAACAGGCAGTAGGTTCATGCTTTTGCCTAAAATCAGCTAATATGCAAGTTAAAACCTAATTAAACACTTTATTGGGATGAACTTATTTAAAAGTGAATAGATCTTATAATGAAGATATATTTCCGTGATTTTTGGGGAACACCCTTCCTTCCTACTAAATAAGAAAAAAAATGCTTTTTTAAAAAAATATATCTAACTTTAAAAAAATTCGAAAAAACACCAAAATACGTTAATGATATAAGACTTTAACAAATATTAGTATATAAAAAAATAACAATAACAAAACAATAATAAAAAAGAAGCAATGATGGATGAAAGGTTAATAGCACGCGATACTCTCTAAATTTAGAGAAAAGAAAAAATCAATTTGGACAAGAAGATAAGAATCTGAGAATTACCAGATAAGAACCTAACTAATTTTTCTTTTTTTAAATTACATTATGATTGAGTTATTGCAAGAATTTTTTTTTCCTGTTTTGGAGATGGGCAATAAACTTCAGCGGTTTTTAAGAATGGTTTGTTGATGGTTCAAAACCCAGCCGCCGAAGGGAATTCTTTAAGAATCTAAAGAATACAGAACAGCACGGAAATACAAACTAGTGATTTCTCTACCTACATTTTATTCTGCCTCGGCCTTAATCCATCTCTGTCTCTGTCTCACCCATACCCACCTCTCCTATTCTCTTCTTCTCCCATCGCCTTCGCTATCTCTTTTCCTTCTCTCTTCGATCTCTTTAAATGCATTTCTGTTTACAATATCTCTATGTCTACCCCTCTCTCCCTCCTCTTCTCTCTCTCTCTCTCTCTCTCTCTCTCTCTCTCTCTCTCTCTCTCTCTCTCATCCCATAGATACATGTGCCTATTTGGTTCCGCTATTGTTACTCACACGTGTCAAACAGCCGTGGGTAAAAACAAAAGCCCCAAACTTCTCACTCGTCACTAGTCAAACGGAATGAAATCCTTGCAAAATATTATTTTTTAAGACTCTGATCTTTTCTTTCCCTTTTCGTTTTTTTTTTTACGCTAGTGATATGGAATCCGTGCATAAAAAGCTGCAATTGTTGTATTTTCGGATAGAAAATGAATTATTTCTGACAAAAGATAAAAACTTACGAATGAGGCCCTCTTGCACATGGTTTAGAAAAATGAAAAAAAAAATCGCTCACAGCAAAGGTTCTAAGCTATAGCATTTTTCACCCCCCCCCCCCCCAAGCCCTCATCTGAACTATTCAAAGGAAATTTGAAATTTGGATGATCAAATCTAACATAAAATCCATGTAGAATAGTTGTGATGGTTGTTAAGTCGAATTTGTTTTCAGTGCGTATTTTTTATTTTTATTTCTTTATATCAATGATCTCATTATGCCACAAAACAGCCAATTCTGTACCCTTTAAGTTTAATAAAAGACCAATTTGAATGTTCTAAATTCCTTTGCCAAACATACCAATGGCACATCGCCTTACGGGGAATTCAAATTATTTATAATAACAAAACGGAAAGCTTTGAAAGTGATTTTAAATTAGCTTATGATTTTTATACAAATCTCCATTTAACGATAAGAACCAGCATAAAATCTATAAGATTGCTTTTGGGCTTATCCTTAACTATTCTTGTATTGGATAGCTTGACTGGGGGTGTCTATTGAGTTGAACACTGTCGTGCTCACGCTTATAAAACGGACTAAGATTGTCTAAGCGTCGCTACCCTTTGCTTATTACACGATGACGAAACTTTGGGTAAAATAAGATAAGCCTACTTGATCGGTCTATGCCTGTCTGCGTACGAACAGTCACTAACCATTTAGGACAAAATAGCTGCAAATTGTCTAGGAACTGACTCCACGTAAGACATCGGGTCAGGGGCTTTGTTGGCGCCACTTTGATATTATTTTTTACAGACGCTTTGGTTTTAGCCTATTGTTCAATCTGAACCAGTGCTTAGCTAGGTTCAGGAGAATGTAAACTATCGAAAGACAACACTGGTTTTAAAGCCCTGGTGCATTTGCCCTAATGCTATCTCCCAACAACAAAGTGTGAGGCTGCGCAAACTATTTGATACGAGAAGGGAAAAAAAAACACGTATAAAAGAGCTGTGAAGAGGTGAATGAGGAGAGATAAACAATTGACATAAATAATTGGTAGATCTTCCTGTAGAATGGTGAATATCAAAAGTGAAGAGAAAGCATTTAATTTATAAAGAGATCCAATAAATACGTCTCTATAGATGAGAGAGAGGGGGGGGGGGAAGAGAGAGAGGGAGAGAGAGAGAGAGAGACTTAGACCCGGTTGACTATAATGTATGTCTTACATTTACCGGTATTGCAATTTCGATGGGGGAAAAACCTATGTGTTATTTCAGGCATCGTTAAAATATGGACATACATTTCGTTTATAATTTTAAGTCAATATATTTACATATATCAGACGCGCCCACAGACTGACTTCTGACAAATGTATGTACTGTCAGGGGATGAAATGGCATCCCCTCACTGTCTGTGTGGCAGCACGTATAAAGAGAGAGCGAGAGAGAGAGAGAAACTGTGAGCGAGACAGATTAACTTTTCGATTTTTGTATTTCCGAGGAACAGCAGCATTATTCTATAGAATTGAAAACCATAACCTAAATTTGAAGCGTGAAAATGGGTACTGCTTAATGTAGAAATCCGTCGAAACCCATATAAATCAGACGAAATAAGGCAAGCTTTGTTAAACTATCTGCATCCAAGAGGCCGACCCGCGCGTGTCAAGAGGAAAATTTACCGAAACGTTTGTACCTCTGTTTAACTCTCTACCTAGCGCGTCTTACCTTTCTGTGCCTACTTAACGTTCACTACTGTATCTTCTCCCCTCTCTCCTCATTATAGTCTACCCCTTCTCCAATCTCAATTCCTCGCCTCTCTCATCGTCTCTGTATTTACAATATAGTCAGGCACGGTCGTGAAATGTCACCAGATCTTTTCAATTTATATACTAGTGAAATAATGCTATGGAATATAATTGACAGTCCAGGCATAACGGTTAATGAAGAAAATAATAATAATAATAATAATAATAATAATAATAATAATAATAATAATAATAATAATAATAATAAAATCCGATATCCCGATGGCGCAGCTCTAATTGTTTGATCTGAAAAAATATTCAGTGACTATCGAATATTGTAGTTTCAGAGAGTGAAAATAATTTTTATTGATTGTAAACAATACAGAGCGTTCTGTTTTCTTACTGCAAATTACAACTTCTCTCTCCATTATTTCCCGTTCTCTCTTCCGTATCATTCTCGTGAGCTATTTCAAATATAGCCGTTACCGCGCTGACGTGACGTAAAAACAAACTCACCAAAACAGTGAACATGTATTTCATATAATAATGATGGGTCTCTCGGATCCACAAATAGGGTATAATGGTATATTTTGATATTTGTTGGTTACTGGATCCATTGGAAGCTCGTCAAATTATAAGAAATATGGCGGGGTGGGTTCAAAGCTGTTGCACGAAATGCAAAATTGAGATTAACGCTCGGCGCTGTATTTTGAATGTAGGTTTTTAAACTTTCGTTTTCAAAAGCTTGTTGCACGTTTTGGAAAGAGCGATCATCAACCCATGTCCCCATCGGTCAGTGTTGATCACTGGCATCCAATTGACGAAAGTTCCCATGTCAAGCAGTGTGTGCTTGAAACTTTTGTTTACTTAACTACTGACACATATATTATTGTGCTCTCAACAGATGGTTTTGGTTTCAGAACCGCAAAAGGAACATAACATTACTAAAACGAGCCGTGCACTCCAAAGCAATAAAAATTAAGTAAGGGAAAAAAATACAAGTATGTAGTTTTAATAAGGGAAAATATTTCAGAAATAGCGAATGTTATGGTTTTGTGGAAGTATTTAAACAATACTTTTTTGTTACAGTGACTTAGACCCGGTGGACTATATGTATATTTTGATGGGGAAAAAACTCTATTATTTCAGGCATCGTTAAAAAATGGACATAGTCAATATATTTACATATGATATTAGACGGGCCCACAGACTAACTTCTGACAAATTTATGTACTGCGAAGATGAAATGACATCCCCGCACTGTCTGTGTGGCAGCACGTATAATTGTCGGACATCAGTCTTGTGACCCTGTTCCCGATATAGCCTACAAGCTGACTCATAAAAGTACAGTTGTAACGAGTTTCCTAAAGATGTTCGTCATATTTGGTCTGATTTTGACAGATTTCGTTTCAATAAGTTGGGTTTCGGCAGGTTTCGACATTAAGTAGTACAGGGTTTCGATGGGTTTCGATATTAAGAAGTACCGGTGAAAAATCATTTCAGAGAAAAACTAGCCCGAAATCCCAATTTCCCCCCTTTTTTTTAAATCAGCGCCGAACAGCATTAAATTACACCATGAAAGGCGTTAAATTAGGTTTCCTCGCGTGGAGCAGATAAACGAAAACCCGTTAGAAGGAACGTTAGTTAAGGCGTCTTAACACCCTTCTCGCTCGTTTCTCTCTAGCCTTATATTTCTTTATTTCTCTCTATCTCTCTCTCTCTTATCTCACTGTATTTTTATTTTCTTCAACCAGCAACAAGCTAACAAACAAGGCTTAGGAATAAATGGAGCCTGCCATAGAGGCTAAAACCTTCAAAGAAAGAGAAGGGAAGCAACAAATCTAACAAAGTAGCTATACCATGTACATGAAAGCATTTAAAAAAGAGGAGATAGGAGAGAGGATGGGGGAGATGGGGATATGGACAATGATTATGAAGGAGAGACAACGACACCACAGAGAAAGAGAGAGAGAGAGAGAGAGAGAGAGAGAGAGAGAGAGAAATCAGAGTCAAAGGGCGAAGAAATGAGAGATGAAAAACTGGGAGAAAGCGACGCGTCGATAATACTCAATAAAGACAAAGAAAGTTCTCGGAACCGTTCTTGGAGAGGGCTCTCTATCTCTCTCAGATAGCTGAAACGAAAAATCTTCGGTGGAGAGTCTTCAAACCTCAACCCTGGGGAATAACATTCTCTCTTCCTCGAAACCCTCAGGCCACGGCCGCCGATAATAACATGGGTTGATCATACACATAATATAATAAATGACAAGGGAGGTAGAGAGAGACGGAGATGTAGAGATAAGAGAAAGAGAGACACAGAGAAAGAGAACTCAGAAAGAATGAAATATAAAGACAAACAGAGAGAGTGATAGTGAGTGAGTGAGAGTGATAGTGAGTGAGTGAGAGTGAGTGATACAGAGGGAGAGAGAGAGAGAGAGAGAGAGAGAGAGAGAGAAAAACTTTCAGGTCAGTACGCTGGAGACACGTTGAAGAATATTAGCCTCTTTTCCCCCCTGAAATGTCTGGAAAACCTGTCTACTGTATGAAAGCGAGGTATGTGGGTTATTGAGATGCTCATTTTTTGCAGGTACAAATGTTTATAACATTAACAGTACAAAAAAGCTATGGACTGGTTCGAGCAACATTGTGCTATATTTTACATTTAAAAGGAGCTGTGGCAGAATATTTACAAATTAAATGGATCTTGCACAATGATTATACAGCTCGATGCTGGTAACCAATGCAAACTGTATTATCGAATGGACATTACATGGTTTGGGTCCCTTTGCTGGGAGAAGCTAAAGCTAAACAGAGAAGTTATGAAGTAGCTGCGAAACAGGATAACTTGACTTCAAATACCTGTATGGAGTCCTTACTCACTTGAGTATTTTAACAATGTGCTCTGATGGATCAGGTCAGAGAGGCTTTCACGACAATGTCATGCCCAAGAACTAGATGAAAACACTAGGTAAAAGCAAGTTTAAAGGTTCGACGCCAGCAACGATGCTGTATCGCGGACGAGGCCCCAGAGCCCATTCATTATCCAGGACTTAGCACGTCACATGATTAAAAAAATTTTGAAAACCACCGCAAGAGCGAGGCTCCAATCCGTACTTCCTGCTTCTAAAGCCGAAACTCAAAGCCGTGCGCTGCAACCCCTTTCCCTTAGAACTGGTCATTGAATACCAAAATATAATTATAAATAAGGAGTTCGGTTATCTCCAGACACCGTGTGGTTCGACACAAGTACTAAATAGGATAATGAGCCTCTTGTTTCGTGTTGGCCGCTATGGAATCCATTAGATTTTCGTAACACCACATGGTAAAAGGGTACGGTAGTGTAAGCAATGCATTTAAACGCTTACATGTATTATTTAAAACCGCTTGATAACATAAAAGGATGGTAGAAATTCGCAAAATCTAAAGCTGTGCTTGGATTGGTTGGCGCGTCAGAAACTGGACAGAACTACCTCGCGGACGTATCTCAAGACTAAGGTATGACAGTTTTAGGAAGCGAAACAGACTCTCAACAAGGACATCGGAGTTTTCCTTTCAGTTAGTTACACTACTGTAATATTGGATTCGCAGATTATATGCCACGGCACGGACTCTGCCGAATAAGCCACAGCCCCCACCCCGCAACTCGTCTCTTTCCCTTCCTTTGCACCCTGGTTTTCTTTCGGTGTTGTAAAGTGATCCCTTGAAACAAAACGTTGAATGCGACTGGCAGGCTTGATAAACAACAAACAGATTGATTGCTTGGTTGATCTGAACGTAGATCCAGGGATATAAATCTACGTGTGGCGTGTGGCGATACATGTACTGTCTGATCCCTTGACAAGATGCTAGCTCCTGGTTTCTGGGGTCGAACATTATGCACCGGGTGTTTCAGTGTGTTGGCGCCAGTCACTGATACTTGGATAAGGTTAAGCAGATAAAAAAAAGGCGCGATGGTATCTAATCGAATTTTTTTTACAGTAAGTGGTGACTAAAAATAAAGGAGGAAGGTGTGAGAGAGAGAGAGAGAGAGAGAGAGAGAGAGAGAGAGAGGGAGAGAGAGAGGCAGACAGACAGACTAGACAGATAATTGACAAATGGAGAGAGAGAGAGAGAGAGAGAGAGAGAGAGAGAGAGAGAGAGAGAGAGAGAAACTGTGAGAGGAAGAGACTATTAACAATATACAGAAAAGGAAGAAAAAAAGAGAGAGATATCGATAGACAGATAGATAAAGAGAGAGAGAGAGAGAGAGAGAGAGAGAGAGAAGCTGTGAGAGGAAGAAACTATTAACAATATACAGGAAAGGAAGAGAGAGAGAGAGAGAGAGAGAGAGAGAGAGAGAGAGAGAGAGAGAGAGAGAGAGAACTAGCAGAGACAGAGAGGGGTATGAAAATCAAAATGTATAGTAGCACTTCTTCACTGAGTGAATCTGGTCTATTTGGTAAAAAAAAAGGGGGGGGGGGTATCGAATTAACTGTGTAAATTTCAACACACGGAAGGAATTATGAATGAGCTAAAATCCCCAGGGTGTCTTTATTTAGCTTTGTTATTAGTAACTGTCAAAAAGATATTGTTAAAAAATATCAATGGCGAAGCAGTTTTAAGTTGAATTATAAGTCGCACTTTATGTCATTGTTTTTGAAGGTACGTGAAGCCTACATTGTTGAAATACTTTTCACTCCCTGAACCGATTAGTTTGTAGACGATCTTGATGGTTCAAAACTGCGTAGCCTAGTGTGATATTTTATAATGTTGACTGGAATGATCACTCCCAAGATTTGTTATTACTCGGCTAATTCTACGCACGTCATTAGATGTTATGGTTACCACATTATGGCTGTACCGACATCCTCCTTATTTTGTCAAGACGTTTCCACAAAGCTGCTAGTTGATAGAGCAGAAATAGTGAAATTTAACAGGAACTGTTGTAATTCAGAAAGGAGGGGGAAATCACCATTATAAATTAAATGTAAATGCGTTAACTGATTAAAGAAGTAGAATTCAAAATGAGGTAAACAAAAATGGTGGGTATTTATTTGAGTCAGCAAGCTTACTTTGAGCAAGAAGTAGCAAAAATAATTACAAAATAAATTTGCGCAGGGTTACGCACCGTGTCGCTCAGAAATATGTAGAATTCTGAACAGTTTCAGACATAAGAATGATGAAGGAATTTAGAAGCAAACCAAGCCATACCTACCAGAGCTCTTCGGGCGGCGAAGGAGGAAATAAATCCCACCCAGACAGATGTTTTGGTTGTAATAAAGCGACAGGTTAAGCTGAAGAAGGAGGTGCTGTAAATAGTGTACCACTCCCCAAGCCCGATACTCTGTCTTAACCTACGTCCCCATCCTTCTAAACCCATACTAGATTAACCGCCGCCTGGCTGAATGGATGGATTAACGCGGTAAAGTAAGCCGGGCTGATATTGAACAAGCCGGGTTTATTATACAGCTTTGCGTCCTTTAATTACCGAAACCTTGAGACGCCCCCCGTCCGGCTCTTTGTCTCCTGATCTACGCGATACGCCTGCAAGGGCCTTGACTGTATGACTCCAAATGTAACAGAGCTATGTAAGAAATTACATTGCTAGCCTTAAATATCAAATTACATTGAGCCTGTGCAGACTTTAGGGTATACCTACAGGTTGCTTCATTCCCTGTTATATGGAGCCTTCAACAGAAATCAGGAAAAAGTGTGAATGTTTTGTTATTTTGTTTTTGAGACTTCAGAACAGTTCATCGATCTTGTCAAGAATCGCAAATTTGGCAAGTTTTTATTTTTGAAATGCTCACTCGCAGCAAAAATACGTCAGTTCTAAATAATCATTATGCACACAAAAAAAGAAGCGGAAAATATATATGTACACAATCAGATAGACAGGACTCGTCAGCAGGCAGTTTAATGAATCCCGACCTGTATCCATCCCAGAAGTCTCTTTTCCCCCAAAAGGTCTGGCACAGGTTTTTTACTTAAACCATAGAGTGAGACCGACAGGTTGATACGCGCTGATTGGAAAAGCTGTTCTCGCATGATCATTAAGCAGCAACATTGTATACAACCCAGTTTTAACAGTCGATCATAAATCTTGAAGCAGTGTGTGTGTGGAGGGGGGGGGGGAAGAGAGAGGGAGAAAGATTAAGAAGTACCCGCCCAATCATTATTTATAAGAAAAATGTGGACTGCGGCATGATTCTACGCGAGAACATTTTAAGAGGCCCCCTCTGCCTCAGGTAAGAATCTTACTATGCGAGGCTATAAAAATAGTATGTAGTGACTGAAACCGAGAGCTCGGCTCACCAGTAAGGCTTCCGTTACCAGGATAGCTGCAGGAGGCAATCGCTGGCAGGAGAGATATATCGCAAGGAGAGAGAGATGGATAGACAGATTGAGAGATAGAGAAAGAAAGAGAGAGAGAGAGAGAGAGAGAGAGAGAGAGAGAGAGAGGGTGGGAGAGAGGAGAGGAATTGATTTCTTATAAAAGAGGGGACGGGGAGTAAGCTTGGGTGGAGAAGGCGAATCTCTCTTGCACTTTCACGTCCCTCAAGTTCTGAGGCAGCCTCACCAGTCAAGAGTGCATTGTATTTACAATATTAACAGAGCGATGGTTCCTGAGAGTACACCCGTACGCACGAGACACGTTTCTCTTGACCCTGCACATTATATCTTAATTCTTGTCTTAACACCTTGTGCCGTGGTCATGTTACTAGTACATTGTATTGGCTATCTTCTCTACCTGTACAGTGACTTAACCAAGGCATGCCTTCCCATATGGCAAGAACGTTCTGTTTCAATAAACATTCTGCTCATCCTACCCACCGGCATTCCTGATATACATAAAAAAAATTATAACTAAGGGGAAAAACAATAGTGGCGAAATTCTTACCAACGGGACCCAGTTCATATGAAGTTTGAGATTAAAGAGCAGCTGTTCTTTCTGGAGCGTATTTTCTTCTGGTTGACTCTAGTTTTAATGCTACTGTTCCTCTTCTTTTCAGCACAAGACGCTTATATCTCAGTCAGTAGCGCTCTAAATTGACGAGCAGGGTGTCGGAAGCTTGGATCTCAATTGGCGCCCCCTTTCAGAATAGCATTTTCTTTTTCTTCTCAGATAATTCATAAAATAGGAGGGATGAAGATAATCTCAAATAATCATATTTTTTTTCCTTTAACCCTTTAGGGCATGAGGTTAACTCCTTTGCTTTCAACAGGGGCTTTGAGGCTTTGCTAGGTTGTCGATATAAGACGCACGTGCACCAAAGCTCCAATAGCCTTTTCCCCATTTCTAAGACGTTGATGGCAAAATAGAAACCAAACACTTTCTCCTCTTTGCCTGTCTACCTTTCCGGCGTCAATTCTGTGTACACAAACACGATTTTTCCCTTGTGATAAGACTGGAAGCGCTGCTTGTACTCACGGAGTATAGACACACACAAGAAACGAGAGGGTTGGGCCAACACGGAAGACAAGGGTGAGGACCACAACGTTACGACCAGAGCGCTCACTCAGATACCCCCTACTACACGCACAGGTACACACACTCGGGAGGTGGCGCGCTGTCTACTCAGGTAAGGCCTTGCGATAAGCCTCCCATGAAAAAACCAAGACGATAAGTTACGGAATCTACACGAGCGTCCGACCCTAGCTCTGTCCTAGACTCAAGGAGCCAATAAGCGATCAGAGGAATGTAAGTTCTTGTGGTTGTGACTACGTCATCCATAAGCGCCGCGAGGATCGCACGGTCTTTCCAAGTGAGGTCGGTTCCATTGTGAGTACCAGAGAAACTCGACCAAGTTCTCAGTAGTAGGTATAGGATGTACCTGCTGCAGGTACAGTGAACCAGAATCTTCATGCCGTGCTACAACTCATTCAACATCTGACGCACACAGGTTTGGGATCCAGAGCTAACGGTACCACCAGGAGATGAGGAGCCCAGGAGGAAGCAGACAGGTGGATGTACAGGGTAAAGATCCCGCTGCTCTGGCGGTTAGCCCAGTGTTCTTCCACGCGCGCGACCGCGGGTTATCATCAACTTCCGCATGGATTGTTGCAATCTCTTGTTTTTCCTCATGCAGGCTTGGTCAACCGAATAGAGGAATAATGCGGTTAGCTCTAATCTCTCTCTCTCTCTCTCTCTCTCTCTCTCTCTCTCTCTCTCTCTCTCTCTTTCTCAAAATCTGAGAGAGAGAGAGAAAGAGAGAGAGAGAGAGAGAGAGAGAGAGTGAGTCAGTGAGAAACAGAGAGAGAGAGAGAGAGAGAGGGAGATGTAACAATGCGAACGGGGAAAACAATCTCTTGTCCTAAGTCAAGCTTTCAAAACAATCAAATGAGTTTCATTAACATTTATAAAAAGAAAAATGAATACTTCCGATGTTGTTTTGTTCACGTGTTTTGGTTATGTTCTACATCACAACAGCCATTGAAACGTTCTTTAAACACATGAGTGCATACAATATGGATCTATAAGCTTGGGAGTAGAAACCACCGCCAAATATAAAAATGAAATGAATAAGTACAAAAATGCATGAATATCTTGCTTGGTCTGGGCAGAGATAGTTTCAGCTGACGCGGGAAAGACGTACATGTACTTTCAAGATTTCCGAAGTTTGTCACAGACAACGAAGTGTTGCATAATTATATACACACGTTACTAAATGTTTAAGAAATATGGTAATTTTTTAAAGTTTGATTACTTGGGGTCTGTAGCTAAGTGGTAATACACTGTGAAAGGTTATATAATAAGACTCTTCACATAACGTTAAATATTAAATAAAAGAACAGTTTGAGCTAGGGTGTTCATTTATTGCTAATAATAAAGATGTCACAATTAGTTCTGTTGTACGATACGTGTAAGGAAAAAAGGTTTCTAAGTCGAACAATTCTGTCCCCCTTCTACTGGGTCAGGCAGATAATTGAGTTAACATGAGAACAGTTTATAAATAACTATAGGGAAGGTTTTCTAGGTACCATAGAGAAGAGGGAGAGAGAGAGAGAGAGAGAGAGAGAGAGAGAGAGAGAGAGTGAGAGAGGGAGAGAGAGAGTCTATGACGGGATCCATAGTCGATCACCTTATCGTTGTGTGGGCACCAGTGTATGATACTGACCAGTATGGAGATGAATCTGTTGTAGCATGGAGAAAGGGTGCCACACAGATTGAGAGAGAGATAGAGACCGAAATTATATAATCACAGAGAGAGAGAGAGAGAGAGAGAGAGAGAGAGAGAGAGAGAACGAATAAACAGAGACAAAGTTTCCAGAAGTACAGTGTTAGATAATCAGGCCGATGAACTAAATATCGTACAGAAGAATAAAAATGAAAACCGCACTAAGTGATAGCCATGTTTACTTATTTGTATCGAAAATCACTTATTTCTATATCCTTGAAGACCCTTTTAAAAAGTTAGTGTGAGAGAAAATGTTACTACATTATTAACACAAGCAGGTTTAAATGTTACACTTTTTATATTGCTTAAAACTCGCTCACTTTTTTCTATATCTTTGAAGGCCCGTTTTAAGAAGTGTGACAGAAAATGTTACTATATTTTTAACGCAAGCAGGTTTAAATGTTACACTTTTTATATTTCTTAAAACATTGCTCTCTTCGTGTTGGTTACTTATGTTCTTCAATCAAACAAAAAGAGCTATTATCACACTAAATTCTTTGGAAAAAAAAAAAAAAAGAGAAATGTGATGCCAGTCGAGACTCCCAGATTTTTGTGTGTAATTTTCCAATCGATTCAGCTTGTGTCTTAAAAGTGTGTTAATAATATCGGACCCGGCCCAGCTGAAAATACTTCTCACTCGACCCCGGGCGTGAATTATAAATAAACACTTCTAAGAACCCGGCCCAGTAAAGCAGGAAGGATGAGAAAAAGTAGGGCCATTAGTATAAACATAGCGGTTATTTTTTTTTTTTTTATCATCACTTTATGTGCAAGCGCCCGCGCGTTTCTGGTTTTCTCTTGTTGCTGTTCTGTTTCAAAATTGATATGATTAATAATAATACATTTATCTGGAAGTGTATAAAAAGTTCGATGACAACTTTGAATTAGATAACAAGAAAAGGTTTATGTGAATTCACAATTTTGTTTGATCCCAAGGCAAGACAATTTGTCACAGCTAGCGGGCTGGGGCCAACAAATCGACAGCTGGGCGTGAAACCGACTTGGTGCGTTTCTCCCTCAGATCTCCCATGAGACTTGGGACGTACAAAACGTACATAATAAAAACCCACAGCAGCGACCTACGGCAACTTCCGGTGTGGAGCTGTTTGGGCTTCCCATTGCTGGCCGAACTCGCGCCTCCCACCGTCAAGCCATGTTTGAAGGGTCGGACATTTGAAACCACTTATCCAAATCTAGACCGTTAGGTGCCCCCTCCCATTTGCTTTCACTGCGGCCACAGGTAGGTTAGGCTGTATTGTGCACAGCACAAACTCAAACATTCCCAGAGCTAAGGGGGCTACCGACTCCTCGAGTTTAGGGGGAGAGAAGGGTCTGAACAGATCCCGCTTGCAGCCAGAGGAGAGCAAATATCAAAGGTGAAAGTGAACAAATTCCTCAAACTGTACCCTACAAATGTCATTTCTAGTCGACCATTAAAAAAAAAGTGAAAGTGATTGCGCTTAACATTGACTTCGTAAAGCGTTTATTGTACATTTTAGTCAAAACTCTTAAATTTCGTTTTTAGTTATCAAGGATGTCAGATAGATCGAGTTTAAAGGTCGTGAATTTAGTCAGTAGACTTGTCGAATGGTAACCTACTTCTACCCTACCTTAAAAACAAAACAAAAACAGTTTGCTTTGAGCAAAAAAAGAAAACGCGCCACACTTTAAACCAAACGAAAGACTTCAAATTTTCATAAATTCTGTAAGACAGGTTCAATTCGCAGAACGAACTTTTAAGGGAGGGAAAAAACGGCGTTCAGTGTTTGCAAGGAAAGGATAGAACATCTCAAACTGTAAATAAAGTCAATCAATAGGACCTTGGAACACTTACAAAATTCTAATAGTCTACGTTAATTTTAAAATTGTCCACAAGATACCGTATTAAGCAACTTTCTATAGCAGGAAAATGCACACGATTTTTATGCCAATAGAGAAATGGTTTAAATAGTTTTTCGAAATTTCACGATGTCTCATGCCAAATTTTCTTTTTTTTTTTTCCTTTCTAAAAATTTTTAAAATTAACACCCATCGCTTCACTTCTCAAAGTAAGAAAATCGTTTTGGGCGACCCAATTGATCCATTTCCGGTGATGATCAAGAACCATTACCCCACTTCCCCTCCCCTTGAATTTGTTGCTCTCCATCGAGAACTGAGACTAAACTATTGTGAAGCATCAGACTGAATCAGAGACTGTCTCGTGTTGGAGAACTAATTAACCAAAGTTCTGCTGTCCGATGTGGCCGCAAAGTCGATACGTCACTGCTCGGAGGTCATGTTAGCAAAGAACTCTCCTACACCAGAGTGCAATAACTGTCCAACTCGTCGAGAACCAGTGCGTCTGGTTTCTACCGTGTTTCTTGTCAAAGCATTAAAAAATAATAAAAGGCTGAGACTTTAACCAAAAAACAAACCCTCCAGACTTTCTGTTTGAAACGCTTTATGAAGGAAATAGCAGCTTGTTAACAACTTAAATTCTCAGATAACGTCCGAGATGCCGTGGATAGCAAGAAGACGCATGTCTTTATCTGTACCACAAAAAAATGGATCATTTTCTGGACAAAGAGAAGAGTTGAATGTCAAAGCCATTTCAAGTGGTGCTCTTCTTTGCATTGGATTTAATCTTATAGCAGCCATGGCATTAGTGGTCATGGGCAACTCAATGAAACAACATGACCCGTGAAATATTACAGAAGAAAAGGCACAGAAATTTGAGATTTTCTAGATAGGGTGCAAAGGCTACAACCGACTTCGAAAGAAAAATGAAACGAGTTTAATAACAACATTGTCTTGAACATGGCTCAAAGAATGAACTGGAGAAAATAAAAGCTGGTGAAGGGTGTAGAAACATTTAGGGGTTAGAACGATTTGTGATAACAACATTCTGGCAGACAAAAATGAAGTTTAATTCTAAATGTAGGCCTATACCTACACCTTCTGATTTTCCTTTAGATACACGTACAGACTAAAAGTAAACCATAATGCGTCCTCTTCCATATATCTTTCGTTTCTCATTTTGCCTCTCCCCGGTACCACATAATATGAGTTCATTTCGTTCTCATAACACGCACATAACACTCTTAGTCACAGCCGCGAGCTTAACCAGTCTACCTGGTGTCTACATCTACAGCGGGCTCTTTAACAAACCACAAATTTGACGTCACCTTAGAAGGACGCGGACAACACTGTTAGTAGATACGGCAGATGACTTGATATTATTTCCATAAATAACATGACAAACAGTAGCGCATGATACGGTGCTGGGCTCAGCTACTGGTATTTCACTTAGCCCGGACCACGGGGAGCCCAGCAAGTTTTTTTTCGCAATTTATAAGCTTCGGATCTTTTTCTCTTATCTTTTTTTCTATTAAAGCAAAATATTTTTAAAAACAAACAAAAACGACAAAAACCAACCAAAAACAACAAAAAAATTGATAATATCGCATATATTTCATGGCTATTACAGGCTTTCAACATGGATTTGTCAACATTGAAAACGATGTTTAATTTCTTTTCCGAAAAAATTCAACTTCGCAACTAATTTCTTTAATCATTTTTTCACCTCATTCCAATCAACCATTTTTAAGCTGAAAATTAATACCGCTTACTTTGAAAAAATCCATTGAATTTCACGAAGGGGGCAAATAAAAGAAAGAAAGCATACCTATTTATTTCGATTAACTTTTTTTTTGTTCTAAACCCCACAGAAATAAGAATACATTCTTTTTAAATTATCCAATACATTTTATTAACACCGACTTTTCCACAGTCATGTCTATCCTTGCAAAAGGCTGGAGATATCATGAAAAGTAAAATACAAAGACATAGATAGGAATGTCCCCTCAAATAAAAACTACCAAACAAACGAACAAAACACACACAAAATAAAACAACAACAAATTAGAAGAAAAAAAACACCAAATCGAGATGATTTTAAAAATGTTTGTAGCAACTCCAGGTCTTCCTAGATTCTTTGAAATTGGAAATTTTCGATCTAAATTTTGTTTCCATATTGATGCAGAAGAAACGTTTTAATGTGTGAATACGTTTTTTTTTTTTTTTGGTTTGTTTGTTTGTTGTTGTTGTTTTGTTTTTTTTTGTTTTTTTAAGGTGGGGGATAGGAACGATAGATTACAATGAAGGTTACACATTTGAAACTGACAGACCTTCTCTAAAAGTGGGGGCTGTCAAAGCGTTAAGGGTGCGGGGTCGGCAGACAGCTTTGTCACTGGGGACGCTGGTTTGGGTTCCTTTCAAAGCAAGGCTTGAAGGCTGACGCGGGATAAACACGGGTTCGATTAGTTTAGTCTATGTGTGTGTTAGAGAGATGTACTAGCCTAGGGCAGGGCGGGGAAGATGTAGCTGTGAAGAGATGAAGCTGGTTGCGTTGGCGCATACTTTCTTTCAAACAGTAGAATAAAGAAAGGGGTCGAGATGAAAGTAATTTTAATGAACCTCAGTAAAGCAAATTACATTAAGATATATACAACGTTGACAATAACAACTTATAAAACAGTCTTTTGCTGAAAACAATAATGACACCTCTTAATCTTATCAACTCATTTTTTAAATTATTTTTACCTAAGCCTATCGGCTACATCACTTAGTACTAATCTATTATAAATAGACTTTGTTTCAATTTATTAAACATGCGCTTTTAAGTTTTAGGTTGTATAAACGACGAATCAATAAAGAATAGTAGTGAAATATTCAATGAATAAACAACTATTGCGGCGACACTAAAAATCAATAAATACCGCGATTCAACAATAGGATATATATTAATTTTAAATATTTCTAATCTAGCGGCACATGCCAGTATGGGGAGCGAACAGAACTGCATTTCAATGCATTCAGTCTAGCGGCCATTTTTGTATTCACCGACCCACTGTGCCTGATCCATACTTGTTATGGACATGTTTTGAATAGGTCGTTGATATCGCTGAATATCCGATTCTAATGAACATGCACTAGATCTTTATATTTTGTGAGAGTCCTCTTCTTCTTTAAGCCGCTCGTCCAAGAATACTGTTGGGTAAAAACATCCTCATAGTAGGCATACCGCTATTTCGCTATTTATAGACAGCCTCTTGATATAAGTCTTTGCTTTGTGTTGGTGGTGGTGGTGTTGTTTTTTAATTCTAGATACCTCGTCAAATTAAAAGAATTGTTCATGATAAAACAGTGACTCGGCTCGTGGATTGCACATCCTACTAAAGCTACTCCACGCTTAATTAAAATTGTAAATGTTTCGTAATTGCATGCATAAGAATCGAATGAAAAATGTAAAAGCCTGCTATGATTATACATCTGTATGCTTTTGAAACCAGGTAAGTTTACACGGCTCCTTAAATTTAAACAAAAGCGCAAAAAAATTTAAAGAAGAGAGGGCGTGGGTGGGGATAAAAGTGAGCTGTTATTAAAAACGAAAAAAAAAAGTCTTGTGAAACTATAGCCAACAGACTCATCTACTTGAGTTAGACCCCGAGGCACTGTTTTCGCAGTCCCTTGGGCACGAAAGGGTTAAGGGCTCGAATACCATTGTGGTAGAACCAGATTGCTTTCCTCTGGACTTGGCGCCTTGGCATAGTTGGTGGCCCTCGCTCTCATTTATCATTGAAAGATACATGTCTAGCCTTTGGGCACAATCATACAGAGTTGAAATGTGTACATGCTCTAAGCCTAGCAGATTTGTTATATATCTTTTGATGTCGCCAAGTCTTTGGATACAAATTTAAAGGTGTTATAGCAAACCCGTTCGTTGTTACACCTCCTAAATCATTGGACCAGGGTTGAAAAGGTGTAGGCTATCTTCTTCTTTAACGTCTCTTGAGTCTCCATTTTACAAGTGTTACATGAGGACAATTATTGACTTTACACTGCGATAGTTTGAAGGGGACAATTGTTGAGTTTACATTGCGATAGTTTGAAGGGGACAATTGTTGAGTTTACATTGCGATAGTTTGAAGGAGACAATTATTGAGTTTACATTGCGATAGTTTGAAGGAGACAATTATTGAGTTTACATTGCGATAGTTTGAAGGAGACAATTATTGAGTTTACATTGCGATAGTTGGAAGGTGATAATTACGTCTAACCAACACTGTAGGACAGTAGTGGTAGGGACTCGCTATGTGTCATGCTTGATGCGAACTATTACTGACGCTGTAGTAAAGTGAAGGCAAGCTACACAGAACAAAATATCTCCCTTGCGATTGACCGCCAGGACTGTACCCAGAAGTAGGCCTACACAACCAGAATCCCGGAGTAATAGGAGCAGGGTGAGAGGACAAAAGTGCAAGAACAAACAGGGCTTTCTTGCTCCACGCCGACATGAAAGGGGGCCCGCTGGGACACTGGGGAGGGTACTTGTCACAATGACATCTTTCCCCATTCACCGTGCTCACTCAGGCAAGCCTAATAAAGGAAGCCCAGCGTAGAGGAACAACAGTTCTATGATAGGTCTATAGCGCTGTAGTCTTGTTAGTCCCCCCCCCCCCCCCCCCCCTTTTTTTTTATAGATCCAACGCCCGTTACACGAGTTCAACGTCTAGGGCGAAAATATAATGAGATTTTAGTTATGATCAGGTAAAAAAAAGCAATAGTTGTGGGGACAGTAGATAAAAAATACAACTACTAATTTTAAAAATTATACTGTACCATGATTATAGTTCAATACACTCTGTAAAGAAGATACTTTTTCATTAAAGGGACACCTAATAATAGAAACTTTCCATGTGATAAAATTTATTTTATATACCAGACAAAAAAAAACCCAAGTGGATTGCCAGAAAGTATGGAGAGGGAGGGCATATGACACAGGTGCAAAATAATAAATTACACCAAAGTCTTTTTATATAATTTAAGGGCAATGGCAGCTTCTCTAGTAATTGTGTTAGACATTGCGAGAATTGAGAAAATGAGCTACAGTGAGAAACGAAAGGAGGTAGAATCAATTCAATCTCACTCTCAGTCTTAGAAAAAAGGTTCATCAAAGAGTTTCTTATATAACGATGGGAAAAGGGAAAAGAAAAACAGAATGTGGGATGTTGTGAAATGATGATGATTGCTTGCTGATCAAGGATGAAGGTGTTGTAGTTATGCTGTTAAAGATGACATTTATTAGGATAAATTTTGAAACGAAGAAAAAAAGAAATGGCATGTACAATGGTGAAAAAACTCACAATTTTTTCAGCTTTGAAAGTTGAATAAAAGATCCCTGCTTGAGCTGGACCAGTCGATTGAAAGATAAATCCCTGAAAAAGAGAATTGACAGCATGAAAACTAGCTTTCCAGATATCTATCGATTCGAATGTAAATGTAAATTCGTATTAAATTTGTAGGCATATACGACCCTTTATTAAATTATGTATATGGTCTACCTTATTCTGTCTCCATGTCGTAAACCTTTAGATATATATCATATTAGGGCTATGTGAATCTTGATCAGCATCTACATAGGTCTTTAAAATCTTTTAAATTTTTTTTTTTTTTTTGCCTTTTTAGAGCTAGATCTAGATATAAATCTAACCCATTGAGAAAATTTTAAAATTTCTCAGTCTCTGAAAAACAACATTTATTTTAATCTCATACACTTTTCGCTTAACAACTGATCATCTACTAATTACATTCTGTAATATAATACGCTCATTTGGTGTCCAATCCCAGATTACTCTCTATGAAATCATGCTCATGCTATAAATAATAATAATTTTACAAAATTATTTTGCTGTTCAAAGAATGGGCTCTCGGCTAGTATCTTAAACAAAAGAATAACTTGAACATTCTTATAATGTGCAACAACAACAACAACAAAAAAAGAAAATATATATAAATTCAAAGATTCAAGCTAGGTCTCTTCGGCAACCATGTACAATTTAACGTTGCAGAAAAGCGCAGAAATTATTAGAAATAGAATGCACATAAAGTGATATGTATTGGTAGTTTTAATACATTCATGTTTCAGATCAAGTAGGATAAGACTGGACATGATCTAATATTTACACAGAAATTTCATTGCTTAAAAAAAAGCGTATGCTGCATTGCAATACTATTGAATGTGATGACCCCAACAATCTAAAAAAAAATAAAGCAAATTATGGAATTTTAACTAATTGAAGAACTTTAAATTATTACTATTTACTTCAAATAAAATGAAGTACCCAAAAAAATCAAACTTACAACAAAACAAAAAAAATACTTACAAAGTAACAGCATCTAGAGGGAATGTTATTCCCCTCAGTGTCTTGAATGGGTTAAGTTGTTTTGAGCAGTCGACCTTGCGCCCCCTTGGCCGTTTAGCGGAGCCAAGAGTTGCACACTGGCAGCTCGGGGGACTGACGCACGCGTCACAGAGCCCCACTAGGATCCAAGCGAACACAGCCAGGCCGCCGATCATGATCATTCGGGGCGAGTTAAAGGCGAGCACCGCCATGGTGGACTACACATGCCCAGAGCTGGTTTCACGAACAAGATGCCGATGGTCAGCCACCACCAACACACACAGTGGGATCACATCCTCTCAATGCACAGAACTTCCAAGTTAATTTTGTCCACATTTCAGAACAACAATTGATCTTTATGTCTAACACTTTATAAAAACATCTAGATCGAGATTGTTGAAATTAGTTTCTAATAGAAAGCAAAAAGATATAGGCCTTCATTGCAACCAGTAATGAATGAATTGTGAACACACACACACACTAGAACGAAAACAGATTTTTGGCTCTGGCTCTCCCTATTCCTGTAAGATAAAATTCATTGACCATTCATTTACACAGGATTCCTTTTCCTTTTCGTCAAGGCATGGGACATTTCTGTTTACAGCTGAAACCTACAATTTCGCTTATAAATAAGCTTTATTAGGTGAAAAAGTTTTTAATTGTTTAATTTTCCCCAGTAAATGTTAAGACTTCTCTTATAAAATACAAAAAGCTTAGAATCGAGCCAAAAACGTATGTTAGTTGCTACCCGATCTGAAATGTAATCATCTAAATCTATATTGAATTGATCATAATATTCAGATGTCTACACACATATAGGCCTTTTTATAAATGGGTTTCGAATTATCTCTTATAAAACGGGAGATACATTTTTTTAACAATAAATTCCTCTAGATCTATAGATACAGTGTCTTAGATCTGAGATGTTTAGAATTTCAATCAGACCTCGGTCTTTAGAATAACAATAAGAAGTAAGGATCACCTGGCCAAAAGAGCTCCCAAAGCCATCTACATCTAGATCTATAAATCTAAATTTTAAAGTAGATCCAGATAAATTACCTGTAAATCGAATTAAAACAAGATAATCTAGATCTAGATTCCAGTAATCACATCCTGTCGAAATCAACAGTAAGAAGTAGTACACAGTGAAGTGCTAGTGCAGCCAGGACCGAGACTGGAGCGAGGGTTGTTTTCTCCTGTGCTGGCCCTCCACTGGCTAGCACTAGGCTGTGCTTGGTTCTCGCGAAGGCACCCGGACCCCCAGTCCCATACACACTTAAAAACGCAAACAAAAGGCTGAATGGAAATCCATCTAAACAAGCTTTAAGAATCGTGGTAACTCAATCCACAATAGTGATTATTTCACCACGAAAACTATGTCATAAAAAATAAAATTTTGTAAAATCCGACATCCTCAAAGGCACTGATTCTCACAGCTTACAACAGCAACACACCTATTACACGGCCCCGTCTTTCCCCTCTGAGAGCCATCTTGGTTTTCATTTTTCCAGTCTCTTCAGCTAGCATCGTGACGTCACGAGTTTGATGGAGTTCGCTGAACTGTGATTGGTTAGCCGCACTGCTCTTTCGGAGGTTGTTGTACAGGCTGTTATTATTTTTTAGTGAGAAAGTGAAGAGTAAAATTGTAGGCCCTATCGAATTATCAATAACTCCGAAAAACACTGCATGAGGAGAGGAGATATTGGTCTTAATTCGTTTGGTCTGACTCCAACGAGTTTACGATTTAACGCGTATACATTGAGGCTATTCCCTGCAATAACACGTTTAACGAGTCTTCAATTTAGTGGAAATAAACGAATGTAAAATACAATTATGGATTCGCTTTTCGATGATAAATTTTGGTTTCTTGGATTTTATAACATTTTCGGGGGATCTGGTATGAAATCTCAACGCTGTGAAGTGGGTCTAAGTGTTCTGCCGGAGTCCGTGGTAGATAGCGATCTATCAAAAGCTATTAGTATTATTTACTTCATGATACACGTATACATTCTTGCTTCCCATTCGCAGTCTTTTTTTTTTCCGTCTCCTATGTGCCCATGTTGGCCTAACTTTCCCATAAATGATATGGCCTACATATCAATGCATAGCTTTTAAGTTCAAATTCAGATAATGGCGTAATAACCTGTCGTTGGATCGCAGTCGTGTGACAGGGGCGACCTATCTAGGCTCCCCTGTCAGTCAAGTCAGATTGAGTTAGTTGGCCACCAGTCCTTGGATGTGACGAGCAATTTCCACCATTTCACACGGAAATTGGCGACGTTGCAACGCTGATATTTTTACAATAATTTAGGCTACACTATTTAAATAAAGCCCAGTGGAAATTGTGACACTTTAAGAGCTAGACTTGAACCGTGCCAAACGGTGACTGGCAGACCAGTGGTTAATCTGTCTGTGGAAATTCGCTGTTCAGTGGCAATTTAGGAAAACGCTTCCTGTGGCCGTGACGGAAGATAACAAACCACTACCGGCATCGTGTGTATTATGTTGAAAGCATTTTTTTTTATTCTTTGTTTCAAAACTTCCATTTCCTTTTCTGATTCTGAAAGGTAGCCTACTCTCCATTGAATCACACATAATAACTCATTCTGAAAATGTGTGGGTGGGTGGTGCAATTAGCTCAGCCAGATAGTCGACTGGACTGACGAACAGGAGATTCGAGGTTCGATTCTCAACTTGTGCTCACGTCTGCATGATTGCAGTATTATTGTGGTACCTTAGTCTATTGACAAGCACAAAGCACGAACAAAGCGATACACCACATACTCCAATGTGCGATGAACGGAGTCAATCTATGTTCTATAGCCTTGTCTCTTTTCAGAAAATTATACGTTCTTGTTCTATGATGCTATGGTGTTGGTCAATATATTTTTATTTCATTGAAGTTCAAGATTTAAAAAATTACATGGACAATGACACTCAAAGCAAAGTCCGGATTTCGATGCGTTCATCACGCTCTCTTTTATGAGATACGTGATTAAACTGATGTTTACATGTATTTGTATTGCAAATTTCCGACACCCAGCCATCTCCTGAAAATAAAGAGCGTTGCTTGCGCAGCAGATTTAATATCTTCTAGTTCTAAATAGCATTCAATTTATTCAACTCTCACGCATTCTTAAAGCAGAACAAAAGCAAAAAGTAGGTTAAAGAAATTCAATTAAATTCGCATTATAGTAATTTATCCCACCAAGGTCTGTGCACATCGTTGTTTGTAGGCGGGGGTATGGGGAGGACACAGTATCAAACTATAATACAGGTTTTGTGATTGATGCCCCGTGTTGTTCCTCGACTTTTACACCTTGGCAATGCTGTTTAAATTTCGGGATGTAATTTACATTTCATTTTTCGGTGACATACATTATAAACATGACTTTTGGAAGAAAGGAAGAAGAAAATAAAAAAATTTACTTCTCTTCCTAGTCTGCTTGAATTGATGTGCACATGGTTCTGTTCGAACTGCCCAGAGTGTGTACTCGTGCGTTTTCTTATCACGACTACGGTCATGTTTTGCAAGGAAAGAAGGGGACTAACTATGTATGATTAAAATAATAGTACATGTAGTAGTAGTAGTAGTAGTAGTAGTAGTAGTAGTAGTAGTAGTAGTAGTAGTAGTAGTAGTAGTAGTAGTAGTAGTAGTAGTAGTAGTAGTAGTAGTAGTAGTAGTAGTAGTAGTAGTAGCAGTGGCAATAAAAGTAGTAGTACTCAGTAGCAGTAGTAGTAGCAGCAGCAGCTGTTAGTTTGGTTCACCGGGAACCAACATCAGCAGCAAGGCTATATCGTGGGCGGAACCGAAGACTGACGTCAGACAATTTTACGTGCTGTCCCACTGAGACAGTGCGTGGGTACCGTGACTCTTGTCTCAGCCGGTCACATTAACTGACAAAAACAGTAAGAACGAAATTGGTCAAATAATTTTGTCAATCTTAAGTTTCAAACCAGGCTATAGTATAAACAGCAGCAACAATAGCAGCATTTGCATTACAGATGGTACATAATAAGAACGATGATCGCCTTTCAGAAACTGCATTGGCCCTCACGGTTTTCCAACAAAGTGCCGGTTGGGTTTGTGCCAGTATCATGTGAATGACCAAGAGTAATTTGACCAATAGCACTTACATCAGTCCTGGCAGAGAGTTTAGCTTTCTTCGACTAAAGATAACCTTTTTTCAATGTATTAAATACTCGCAAACAGTGCTCCATATCAACCAATCATGTTGTATACCACTTCATGTTGAATCTATTGGACTCATACTACAGTCAATACCAAGTTCGAATTAATTTGCTTTCATTTGGACCAATACTTGTATCTCTTTATCAGTTGATGTCTTTTTGGAACTTTAGTCTTTAGACTTAATATGAATCGTGATGGATCAGTCTTGCGAGACCAATCCGAGTTTTGACATTTTTAAAGACACATTGAAGAGCCCCGATATTTTCCTGCCTCTTCAATAGCTGGTTGCTCAAGTTTTCACCACAGGATCTTCCCAGTCTCCCAGCACTGAGAGCCGCCTGTGTCCCACACTAGAAGTTCTCACATGGGAGTCTCTAACTTGAACTTTAAGTTACAACAAATAAGCTCCATGTCTATACTTTGTAAGGTCTGCAAGTGTAACTCCTCCCAGTTTCCCTGTTGATGTATCGATAGTTAAGTCTATTGCCTGGTATTATAAATTAAGTGATGCTGATTTTACAAGAAATGGTCAGCAGAATTATATCTTGTTATGAACTAGATTGTAATTAGATTTACCCTTTTTATGCAGTCCTCATAATCATTTCTTGACAAATATGCTCTAGTACATGTACTGCATTGTGCTAGAGATAAATAGGGACCTGCGTAGTTTTTATCTCTGTGCAGTTGTACATTACAAAGTTCTTGGTTCTTGATAGAAATTAAAATGTTCTTAGCCTTCCCTTAGTGGATCTTAGAATCCATTTTTGGTACTTATGTTGTATACATAAAAAATAGGAGACTTTCATATTTAGCATTCATTGGTTCAATGACCACTTCATCTTAAAAAGATTTATATCTAGATCTAGACTCAAATTTTCATACATTATGTAAATAACCTGTATTTCACATTTTGATGAAGAACAGTCTACAAAATAAATAGTTTTGTAGAACGCAGATCTATCTGGTCCATAAAACTAGCATTATTATTTTCTTCCTAATTTTCCATTAGAAATCTAATGTGATGCATTTTTTAATTAAAACCTGTTCAGTGGAAAATAAAGTTGATAAAACTCACATAGCTGAATCAACCATCATGCTATCATTATTAAGACATATGCGTGGGCATAAATTCTGTTTGAAGTGCACCGAGTACATGGGGTAACATAAACAAGGAAAATATGAAAACAAAAAGCAAACAACCAAATTCAGCCGCTGATTCAATTCCTTTCTTTTATTCACTTAAATAAAAGATTATTGCAAAATACCAATCGTCTTTGAATGAAACACTATTAAAAAGAAAAAGAAAATTTAAATGCTTCTATTTTCCCCAGTAACTGCAAAGAAACATTTGCAGATTTTTTCTTTATTTATTTTTCCTTCAATCATCTTACTCAAAATCCATTCTTTCATTCTTTCTTATTTTTGTTGCAGCAAAAGCAAAGATCAACACAATCATATCAGCTCCCTTTGAAATCGTTATGCCAAATTTTCCAAATAATGAACAAAGAAATACAAAGTTGATACCAAGAAGCTTTTTCTCAATGAAAAAGACAATTGATGACATAACACAGAATACACAATATCCTTAATCAAAATACAAAAAAAAAAGATAATGAGTAAATTTGTAAATTCAGTCGAAACTGCTCATTGGCATAGGTTAGAATTTTTTTCTTACTATGACATATAAACACCAATATAAATTACAGCTACTTTTTTTCATCCTTTTTATCCTCTTTCTTCCCATCTTTGGCCAGGCTGCTCATAGCACTCTGAATGACTTCACTATTGGGATCTACCCCAGGCAGACTGCGTAGAACGTTTTGTAAAAAGTCGGGATCATTCATCACCTCCGAGTAGTCCTCTTCCTCTTCCTGTGAGAAAACACAAGGAAATCCGAAATTGTATAAAATTGGACAAAAATTTTCATGCAACTGCTGCCTTGATAGCCCTTGTCGCTTTGTTTTGCATTCCCTTGTTTTTTCTCCAAATAAGTCTTTTTCTAGTACACCAGCTCAGTTTATATACCAAAATCTACAGGGTTTTTTTTTTTTGCTATCTCCTTCATCCATGTCACTTTCATAATTCTAATGATAAACCGCCTTTCCGCTGCCTCCTGGCTTTTTTTCTAGGCCTTTGGAAAAAGTCCAGGGTCTGTATGCGTAAACTTACTAAGCTTTTGTAGAGTTGCATACGAACCCTGGACTTTAAGTAATTTCTAGTCTCTATTTAACGTAATCAATTATTATAATGTATTAAACATTACGGAATGGTGTTCTTTTGATAATTCTAATCGAGTGAATTTGCATCTTCATTTGTTAAATGCATATTTACATAAAGATGTCCTCTTTTTTGCTTCTTGAAGTGGACAAGGGCCACGTCATAAGAAGTAAGCTGTATGCTATTTTATCTTTGGATCCGAAGCCCTGGAATATTTCAGTGCATTAATTTTTTTTCCTGATAGGGGTAGATTTTTGGATACATTGAAGTTGGCATTACTCCTTAAATACTAATTTATACAGCAAGAGAGAAATGTACAGTATTTTACCTTTTGATCGGAGGACTTGGCTGACGCACCAGCACTTTCATCAGTCTCCATTGGAGCTGGAGTATTTTCTTCAGTTCCTGGTGGGAAAAAATATGGCAACCAAATGTACAAACTTATTTAGCTTATTTTTAGAGTAACATTACCAAGGAAGAAAAATACACAGAGCCAGGAGAGCTTTATCAAGTTTTATTCCACCCACAAATAGTTTTATTTCTTCAGTGTAGAATGCTAGGCCAAGTTCTAAATGTGAATCTTTATTTTAACCCAGTGCTCATAGAAACTTAAATAGAGAGAAGTCAAGTTAAAAGAAGAATTCGACGGTTCTCGGCACGTAGGCGGACCCATGAACGATCTAAGGGGCTGTTCCGAAGTCAAGTTAAAAGAAGAATTCGACGGTTCTCGGCACGTAGGCGGACCCATGAACGATCTAAGGGGCTGTTCCCCGATCCACGAATGAGTGGCAGCCCTGAATATTGTCCTTAACAAAAATTCGATATTAATAATTCAAGGCAATCAGTCTGTAATATTGTCATATGAGATGCATTAATTTCTGCCAATCTTTTCAGGTTGCTCTGTAAGTCAGATGTAAAAAGATCCAAAAAATATCGCTTAAAAAAAAAAAAAGCTGACAGGCCAAGCCTTACCTGGGTCCATAGACAGTCTCATAGCATAAGCAATCTGCTCATCCTCAGACATCTGAGCAAAGTCCATGCTAGGAGTCAGGTTTACAGATGGGGACGCAGACTCTTCTGCATTTGTGGATGCACCTAGTGCCCTGTCCAAAAGCTCCTCTTCTGCAGAGGCTGTGGGGAAAAAACATCATATACTTTACACGTCTTGAGTAATTGAAAGTTTAAAAAACATCAACCTAATGCTGTTGTTTTTTCCTGTTGTCACAAGCAAACTTTGATAACCCTCCTAATGCTTAAGGGGGAGGACATTTTTATTAAAGTAAATTGTATAGCCAGCTAATATAATGCATCAAAACCAACAGAAGCATTTTACAATCGAGTCTTCAGTGCATGTTGGAGTCAAACCAAAGATCAATTAAAACTTTCAAGAGAAAGAGAATAAGAAAATCAATTTTAAAAAAGTGGCAAAAGTTTACATTTCGAGTTGTTTTGAGTATTTAAAAAAAAATGACAGAGGGAAATTTTCCAAGAAACTTGTTTTAAGTGATTTCCATACCAGCAGAAACAGCGCCGGACTCTCCTGTGGGTGGCACAGTGCTGGTGTCCCTCATCTCCTTCTCCTGGCGGGCCCTTTGCTCTTCCATGGAAACACGCAGAGCCTGCACATACAGAGCAATTCAAATTAAGTTTATCAGGAAAAAGGGAAAATACATAATAAATAGCAAAAGATAAGGATATACAGCAATGTTAGACAGTCCATCTGAAGGGAGAGAATAGACATGCACACGAAGCTATACGGGCCCCTTCCTGAGCTAGAGAAAACGGTAGCCTTCATTGCCCAGGCTGGGATCAGCATTTAAAGAGAGTGTTGGAGAACGAGAAGAAGAAAAAAGAAGCAAAAGATAAACAAAAACAAATTTAATACCGTAACATTTTAAATGTTAATGAAAGATAGTTCTCCACCTTCAAAACTTCAGCAGCTTTCAGAATCTGTGATATGAACCCTTCCCCCAAAATGTCTGCCTAAGCTAGCTGGGACATCTTGGATATTTCATTTAGATCCATAAAACTGGCACTTAATTGATAACGTACAAAAAAAAAAAAAAAAAAAGAAATTACACAAGTCTTGTTAAACACTGAAACTCTTTCAGTTAAAAGCTTGACAGCCGAAAGTATGACAAAACTTAACTGGTTGGGCGGTGTCAGTATAATGTGACAGGCTGAGACAGGAGTCATGGTATCTCCGCCCTGCCTCGTGTGTGACAGCACATAAAATTGTCAGATGTCCGTCTTGAGGTCTGTCGCCGTATAGGATCCTCCAGGGGAACCTATGAGACACTCAGACGTTAAACCCTATAGAGAACCAATTATGACAAAACTGTAAAGCACTCACCAGTGCAAGCTCGGGATCCTCGTTGGGATCCACACCAAACTCAAATCCTGCTCCAGCCATGGGAGCTCCGGCACCATCCTCTCCAACAATCACAGGAGAGCTCAGCAGCGCGTCCGACAACATGGGGCCAGGGGGAACAGTCACCAGGTGTGAGCTGAAGTGTTGCACAAAACAGACAACAGATAATGTCACAATTTGCTTCTGAATCTTGCAAAATGTGCTACTCATGATTTCAAGTATGAAAAGATAAGATTAGTACAACTGAAATACACAGTATTTGAGGTTGTCCTTATGAGGATTTGTTTTTAATTTTCAGCATAATACCCAAAGAAATATAGGCAACTTACATTGCAGTTATCAGATCTCCTGTTTCAACATTTCATACTATTCAATAGGTCACATTATGTCAGAGACGAGTTTTCCATATCACATTGTTTGAAATATTACTGAATGTTTTTATGATAACATTTTTCATAAGGGATAAATGTTTCCATTTCTACCTTTTTTTCCCTTCCGATTTTTTTTTTATGTGGAGAAAAAAAAAATGAATAAATGGAAAAAATTAATCCTCAACAATTTTAATACTGAGAAAGAATCTAGAGTTTTCTGCAAGCCACACACAAGAGCAAGTTTCACATTTTTTATTTATCTGCAACCTCATATACTGATCCCATCTCTGTAAAACTAAAAGTGAGACCCTTGCTTTTTACCAAGTGCTGGTATTCTTACCTCTTTAAACCTGGAGGCCAGTAAAATCACACATACATATGACAAGCAGCCACAGTGTGCAGCGGATTAACAGGCCGATTATAAATAGAAACTATTAAGCTTGATAAATTCTATTATTAATATTAATGGCACATTCCACAGGCTGCACACAGCAATCATCGTCATATTGTGTAATTTTATAAACAGTAGACCTATGTTTTAATCAGCAATGATTGCCCAATCGACACAATGCTGTTAATCAGTTGTAAGGATTCAGACCTGCCACACTCCAGGAACAGAAAATGTGAATTTCTTCTAAAAAATCTAAATCTGAATCGTGAGCAGTATTGTGCTGAAGGAAAAAAGTCCTCAGTAGCAAACAACAATTCTTGTAATAATTATACTTATCTTAACAATGATGGAAATGCAAACAGTGGTAGGAAAATATATTTTAATAGCAGTGTAGAGGCAATAATCATAATTATATGTGTTTTACTTTAGCAGAAATTTGACATGTCTCAGCTTATCTAATACCCATGTTTGAGGTAACCCATCTCAATCTGATAAGTTGACTTGATGCATTGTTCATTTCTTGTTTTGTTTTTTCTCTCCTGATGCATTGACTACACCTAAAATCTTTTTACCTCCTCCATAAGGCCATGATATAAATACAAACCCATGAGAGGATATACATGCATCTATTTATAATAAATTTGTTATAATTGTCTGTCATAAAGCGATAATGGAAAACCATCCATCTGGATCTGTTGATAATCTTGTATAGATCTACAGACTACAGCCACCAAGACACTGTCTTCTGATGCAAGACTGCAAGGTGCTCAAGATCGACAGATTGAAAACCTATTTTAAAGTAGATCAAAATTGTGCCAAAGACCATCTAATTTCATTTAACCTTTAATCTTAGAACTGGAAATCTATATCTATCCGGTCTGATAGTCTATGAATTATAGATGTCTTGGTTGGCTACTGAGAAGGTAGCATCATTATTTAGTATCAGATCACCATGATAGAACTCAATGGAAATTATGTATAAATTGACATGTTTCGGGCGTTTTTATCGTCAAGATTTGATATTTACTGACTTTTAATGAAAGGCGCAGTGATATTCGAGGCCACCCTGAATTTTCTTTGATCCAATCCAGAGCTAATCCGAAAGAGGATCACAAATGATGTCACGAATCCATGAGATATATGTAGAATTTGCATGACAAAACTTGTTAAGAGATACTGGTGTCAATGTTTTCACCAAAAAAACTGGACTCTACACCCTGACGCAGGCTTCTAGATTGAACTTTCAAACTCACCTAGTGCCATCCTTTCCATTTATCGCATTCACAAAAGCAGTCAGTTTCTCAGTGTTTATTCCCTGTAAATAAGTAAATTAATAAATAATTGTCATAAATGTCAAGAAATACATGTGTTATTTCTGTGTTAATAAGGCAATTCAGCAATTTACATTGAAAATCAAAACTTCTTGAACATCAGGAATGCCACCTGGTCTTGCCAAAATTTCCGCAACTTAGGTAGTGGGGGAAAAGGAGGAGGGAGGGGGTCAGGGATTAAAATTTTTCAAGATGTTCATCCTTCTAGAAAGGCTCTGAGGTGATAAATGGTTACATTTATTAAAGGAAAGACAGATTTTCTTCTTTACCGGGTTCCGTTTAGATCTGTAGATTGTATGTATTTTTTTAAAAATAATGTATCGAAATTTGCCTCTGCATCTGATCTAGTTTCATATTGATCACTATCGGTGATGGTAGTCCAGATGAGATTTACTGCAGTGATGATAAAATAATGCTATAAAATTTTATTTAAAAAAACGAAAGGACATTGCATATCAATAAACACTCTTCTTTACTTTTCTTTTCCGTGCTAGCAAAACTTGAGTTAATTTGTTTTTCTGGTCGGCTTTTAGCTACACAATTAACTGTAGTTGTATAATAATCAGGACCAACATCATTTTGCTATAAGCGGTGGAGTCGTCCATAGGGGATATAAAAGCGTACTGATTTTCACTTGGAAATAATGTCGAAATATGTGAGAAGTGACTTTGGAAAAGGCTTGTTAATTTGTTTTTTAGTTCGGACAAAGACTCCCATAAGCCAATTGAAGAAAAGGAAAAATTTATACAGTGCCGTGGCAAACTTTCCGGAATTTTTTGGTAAAAAGTGTTTTCTAGACATTATAGGAAGATTTCGGAGGATTGCCGTAATTCTGGATATTTCCAGAAAATTGGCATCCCTGTGAACATACAATTATACTGACAAAGAGTAAAGTGAAATATACTTCCCTTGTTTATTTAGGAAAAAAAATCCAAAAATTTTCTTGAATTTAAAATTTGATGAGAGAAAAAACGGCCAGCACAGCAACAACCCTTTGTAAATCTTGGTATTGTTTTTCTTCTTAGACTTAAATTTTTCTTTCTTTTTTTTTAAACTAGGTATCTAAAAAAAATTTGGATGAATTCATCTCTATGCAAACTTTTCCCATAATTTATGACTTGTCCATCATGATCATGACTAAGCTATTCATATTGTGAAAACTTTAAGTGAATAAAATTATGTAACAAAAAAAAAAAATACAAACCTCTTCTCCAAAGTTTACCACATCTACATTCACTTTTTCCTTTTTCAGCCTCTTCGCAACTTTGACAAGCTAGAATGAAATAAACAATATTATATAATACATACCAAAATAATTAAAAAATATTTGAAATCTTATTTAAAGATTTATATACTTTAGCAACCAATAATAAAGCCTAAATTTCAAGATCAAATTTTCTGTTGGTTGAAAATCAGAATACATTAGGTTTATTGACCTCACTGAGATATTCAGCATTTCTTTAAGATAAGTGTTAACTAAAAGAGTCAAACTTATCAAGAAACCACCAAAGATAGATAAATTACAAACTTGTTTTACATTCTTAATTCCGTTTAATTTTTTTTAACGAATTTGACCCCTTCTTTTGATACAGAAACAAGTTGTCCAAGGTAACTCGGTTCGCTTCAGGGTACCTCTTTCTCATCTGCCTCCACTGGACTTCCGACAAACACCACAATGCGAAGTTTATGGTTGCGCCCTTGTCTGTGTTTTAGAGCAAGCTGGGGGAACGAAGAATAATAAATAATTATAGTAATGATAAACTTTATTTCTTTAGCGCTCTACCCCAAATATACTTAGGCTCAGAGCGCTTTACAATAAAAATACATGATATGCATTATAAATAAAATGTTTACGTAGTTATAGGTATGTGCTAAATTAAAATGCTAGTATTCCTAAAACAGTATATTGATGTAGTAATAAAGAAACCATAAGAATACATGCATTTAAATAACAATTATAAGAGATGTCTGTCGGAAAAAGTATGTTTTTAATTTAGATTTAAAAGCCAATCAACGCTTTGGTTAATGGTTAATCGCTGCTTGGCAATGGCTACACTTAAACTTTGTCTCTGTAGTCCTTTAACAACAAGATAGAGAGGAGCCAGTCTGTTTCAATGATTAGCCATTGCCCGCAGTTGAAGACGTGGTTACGCAGAACATTCGTCTCATAAGGAATTTACTAATAACATAGAGGACCAGTCTGGCCCTAGATCTAGACTAGCGCGCTGTAGAGAAGAATAATAATAAGGAATGAGAAGAGTAGAGGTGTTTGTGAACCACGTGATTAGCCATATCTAGCGCTCTGTGGAGAAGAATAATAAGGATTGAGAAGAGAAGCAATGTTTGTGAACGACACACATCCCGCAATAATTCTAACATTGCCTTTCAAACGTTTAAAGCCAATGTTGTTGTTCTTGTTGCTGTTGTTTAATTAATTTTATCTTGCAGATGTAACTGGCTCGTTAGAGGCTGCAACCGAACCATCCGTTCGCGCCGGTTACATTGTTCGGTTGAACCCATCCTTAGTTCAGGTACCAAATTTCTGGTAAGGGTGGATTAATCTGCACCAACCTGTGAGCATGCAGTGAAAGATTGTGACGTTGTGTTGACACGAAACCTCCCTAATAAGAGGCCACTACTCGACCACTTGATCCAGCATCCAATTCTTTGATTTACAAAATAGTTTTACCTTCTGAAATAATTTACTTACATGAGCAACACGAACAGCAGTAATGAAGTTAATGTCTCCTTTTGGCTGCACTTGGTGAAGTCTTGCAAGAATGCGGTTCACATCAGATGTTAGTGTCACAAGGACTTCAGTTCTGGATAAAAAAAATGTTCATTTAAGTTTTGGTTTAACGAGATCGAGAGTAAGAAAAGAGGAAATCACCTATTAAACGAGGAATTTTTTTATAGCAACTCAATAAGAAAAATTCACTTGAATTAAATAAATTCCAAAAAATTCAAAAGTGAAACTGTATGATTATGATGAATTATAATAAAAAATATATTCTAAAAATTGATCCAATCCAATACGCGTAGCTCAGTTCCACCTACTGTGCCATTTTCAGGAGGCCGACATTGTTTTCAGGATTAGACCTTGTCTTCGACATGCACACAAGGTTGACTGCATCTTGTTGAGCTTGCATGCGCGTGGGCACAAAATCTCCATTGCGCATGTAATCGCTGCTGTCCACACTGAAATATCACACAACATGGAGAATATTTTTTAAACTACATATAGATGTAGGTTACCCACCTGCCATCGCCCTTTATTTTAGATGTAATTCTTACTTAAATTTTTGTAAAGATCTTTATCTTGGTTTGCACCTTCGTACTGTTTCAGTGCTTAAGCCTTAAAGTGATGTCTATATTATTGTTCAGGAAGTGGCTATTTACCCGGTAACCGGACAAATAGCCAAATGGCTATTCCTCCGGGAGTCTTGGATTGGAATCTAGGCGTCTACGGAGACCAAGAAAAAAAATTGTGGCGTGCGAAAGCGCGAGGACGGCACTTTTGTTTTCCTGGGTTTCCCCGATCTATTTTTACTACCCCTTGCTGTTCTCGCTCTTTTTCTACTGTGCCTTACTAGCTTCTCCATCCCTAGATCTAAGTAATGGAGAGTAGATCTATTATAGTAGATCTAGTGTAGATCTATAGTCGACTTCACGCTTGTGGTAGAGAGAGAGAGAGAGAGAGAGAGAGAGAGACAGTTAGAGAGAAGAGAGAGAGAGAGTGATTAAAAGAGTAGAGGGAGAGAGAGAAGTTTAGAAATAATAGAGAGAGTGGGGCAAGCGGGAGAGTTCGGAACCGGAACAATAATAATATAATAATAATAATAATAATAATAATAATATTTAGTACCGCCTTCTGATTTAAACAGATCATAACATGGCTCTAACTGGTGCAGCTGTCAGAACCAATTATAAATAGGCCTAATAGTTGGATCACCAAGCAATTCCAAACCAAGACTGCCGGAGGAATAGCCAGAGGATAGCCTTTTGGCTATTTGTCCGGTTACCGGAGGAATAGCCTTTTGGCTATTTGCCCGGTTACCGGGAAAATAGCCACTTCCTATTGTTTATACACAGAATTTTTTTTTAAATTTGTAAGCAACAATCAAGCCAATACTTTGTCCCATGACTTTTATCCTGATTAGAAAAACAATACGTGGAGGTTTTTTTTAAAAGAGAGACGGAGACAGGACTTTGTTTCTCATCTCCAACAAATGAATGATGAATATTGATAAAATGTGTTAATTGGTAAACTTATCAAATTATATTGGAAAAAAAGGGTGGAGAGTGTGCTCAAACCTGCTACCTCCTAGTAAAAGTAGCATGCTCTACCCTTAGACCACAATGTCCGATTTGCAACTTGCATGTACTTTTTTTACCACTAGATCTGTAGACCTATAAACCTATGCCAAGAAAATGTTCTATTCCACAAGAGACTTGACAATAATTTAAATCAAGAGCCATGAGAATGGAATTGATTCTTCACTTACAGCCGAGAGGCTACTGCAGTTCATAATTATATTTGGTCTATTAGAAAGGCTCTATCTTCAAAATGCATGGGTGGGAGCAGAAACTTTCAAAAAGCCTGCAGAAAGGGTTAATTTTGGTAAATTTTACGGAAAAGCCTGCAACCCTCTGTAGATTTCTTAGAAACCGTTACTGTACCTCTGCAGGTCTGCTTTTTATCTAGACCACAATAAAGAAGTAATTGGAAACCCTAATTGAACCAGTCATTGCACTTTACAAGCTAAATAATGTTCACGATAGACAAAATTTTGGAATATGTTTTTAATTAATAAGGATTTGAGGTGATCTCACACACACGCCAAAATTAGGAGGTTTCCTGCACCAAATGACCAAGTCTCATACTTAATCCATCATCAGTGACTTCAGACAGACATGACCACTGCCATCAGTTTCTTATCACTTCGCCCCCTTCGGTAACATCAATCTTCACCAAATTTTAAATAGAATCCATCTCTCAACTCAAGTTTTCTTTTTAAAAAAGTGCATTGATCGATGTTGAATTATAGGCCTTCATTTATAGTTCCGCGTTAGCTGTTACAGACCAGACTTATCTAAGGGTACATACCTGTATTATATTGACAAACATTGACCATTCTTTAGTTCTTTATTTAACCTTTATTGTTGACAACTCATTTCAAAACAACTTACAACATGCTTGTTTGCTGGACATTAACAGAGAGGGCGAGACAAATAGGCCTTCATTTATAGTTCCGCGTTAGCTGTTACAGACCAGACTTATCTAAGGGTATATATGAGGTTTAGACAGAAGTATAATATATGTGAAATCTAAAGAGTGAACTAGATCTATGATTTTTATGCTGTTTTTTTCTGGATGGATGGTATAGATCTACACTACGGAAATAAATTTTACCCATTTTATGCATGTTCAGCATACACTTTTCTTGCTTTTTCCAACAAAATATATGCATCCAAACAGATTTGTTTTAAAACCACACAACTCAGAACAAACATTTTGCTGCTTATAGGTCCAGATTAAATGATCTAACTTCTTAGATCTCTTGAACCTAAATCTAGTTGAAATTTGAGAATGCTCATTACTAGGTTTTGGTCTAGGTTCGGGAGGAGAAAGAAGAAATTGAGTAGCGAAGTTAGTGAGATTCAAAAGGGAGAGAAAATTAAAAGGGGGTATTGTACAATTTGAAAGATAGATCTAGATATAGATTTAATTTTTATAAACCAGAGAGGCTAGATAGGCCTTATTGAGAAAAAAAATCATTTCAATACTGTGACTGTCTAAAGGTGTACATCATTGAGAAGGGGGTCAGAATAAAATTTTGGAAGGGTTTCACTATTCTCATCCCTGGGGGTGAGTTATAGCAGATTGAGAATAACTAAACTTGGTTATTCGGACACCAGGGGTAAGAATAATCACATCGCTTTCATTTTTAACAAACTACAGTACAAAGCCAAGCTCATTGAAGCACTTCACATAGATTTCTCTAGATCTAATTCACAAGCACGCTCCTACAAAAATCTAGATCTACATAAGTAAAGTATTAAATACAACATCATAAAATCTTCCTAATGTAATAAATAGATCTAACCATTTTCACCAAATAGATCTAGATTAGACTCGATCTAAAAAAAAATCTTAGTTTCAGCAATATTTTGTTCAGGGAACTTAGAATGCTGCGTCATAAGAAAGAGTACCACTTCAGATGTCTCCCATATCTTACTTACAGAAGATTTAGACTCCTTTATAGTTTCAATCCTTCCGAATAGTTAACCTATAGCTCTGGTTATTAATCTAACACTAATCATTTATATAGATACCTGTATAGTTTCAATTAAACACATAGATAGATTCTTACCAGATGATTGTACTCTCGAGCACCATCTTGATTTTTGTTTTCAGAACTCAGAAATCAGAAGAATGAACTTTCAGTTCGGCAGTAACTAAGGAAAATTTATTGAAAGTATATTTTCCTCCAATGTTAGGTGGTGAAACCTTTTTTTTTAAATATTTACGTTCCATAATCCATCCTATGAAATTTTGATATTTGAAATTATTAATCTTTTAAAGCCTAATCCTAAAGTTGACAAGAGTAAATGCACTTAAACTGGTCAGTATGAGAATCTGAGCTAAGTAGGAACGATTTCTGTGATGGCATTCAGAAAGTCAAACGCCCTGCTGGTCTACTTTACCATTATGTTGTACCAGCGACGGTGCATGCAGGTGAATTTGAGTATGTGGATCCCAGCTGTCTGCACATTAATGCAGTGAAATTCCTCAGGATTTGAAATTATCCTGCAGTACATCTTTTTGTTTGTTCGTTTATGACACCATCAAATAATATTAAAGACCCGATATGTTTTCCTTTTTAATGGCATCCAGAAAGTCAAACGCTGATGGTCTACTTTACCATGAGTTGTACCAGAGACGGTGCACGCAGGTGAATTTGAGTACAATAATGTGTATCTCAGCTATCTGCACATTAATGCGGTGAAATTCCTCAGGATTTGAAATTATCCTGCAGTACATCTTTTTGTTTGTTCGTTTATGACACCATCAAATAATATTAAAGACCCGATATGTTTTCCTTTTTGTTCCCCCACTTCAAACAGAAAATTAATGATACCATAAGGGGAAATCGATCTCCCTAAAAAAAAGGTTGCTCTCCTTGATACATATCTGGTTCTAGAGATTTAGATTTTGGGCTTCAGTGGCTAAATAATAATAAAACAGTGCTTTACTAACTCTCTCAAATTCTAACTGAGAAATGGAACTATCTCCCTCCCCATCAATGTTAAGCATAGCTATTTACATTAACAGTATGAATTGGAAGGGTGGGTGCTTATTTAAACCTATTATTGTTTTATACAGTGTGTAATAATTTATATAAACGATTTTAATGGTTTACAACAGACTTATCTGCGATCTTCCCAATAAAAAAAGATTAAAGAAGGGCCTTGGGCATTCTGGTAGATTTTCCATGTAATTTATGGGACTAGTTTATTCCCATTGTCATCGCATGGGCTGGCCTGTAATTCACTTTTCTGACTTTGATTGAAAAAAACAACAACAGCAACTATATTAATTTTTAATAGGTTGTCAATGAAGAAGAGCCGATTTAGAGAAGACACTCAAACAAGCAATGCAGTGTGCTCTGGGCACTTTTAAGAATCCTGCTTCAATGAAACGGCATCATTGTGCTATCTCCACACTTTTCAATATTCATAATCCGCGAAACTTTCACCAAGGTGCAGCTTAGCATCCAGGCCACATCTTTCTATTTCACTCCTGAAGTTGTGGTTGAAACTTCGTTGACAATTCCGTTGGGAGTCTGGAATGTCCCTACAACAAGTTGATAGAGTTGTTTGTGGGTGCATCGGCTCCTCCTTGTCTGAATTCATCATTTGGAAGAGCAGAAGAAAATCACAGAAAAGAAAGTACATTGAACCATTCCAGTTCTTGTGACAGGTAACGAAACTCTTTGACTCCATTTTGATTAATACCAGAAACCTGGAGTACATGGAAAGAAGAAATGCCAAAAGTGCTACCAGAAAATCAAACATTCAACCACCAATAAACTATGCCAAGTTGTTCCCAATCACTATTAAGAAGTAAATGATTGTACTTCACTCATTAATTTGTTTTTATTTTTTTCATTTCTTGTTTAGTTTTAATTCCTAATTTACTGTTCACGTGGCTTTAAATTATTAAGGGCTATAGTGTAAATACATTTGACAAGAAAATGTCGATTTAAATGTGAATAATATAAATTATAATGAAAAACAAAAAAGAAACGGATGATTTAAGTAAACGCCCCTTCTTCAATCCCTATGAAAAACGCTCTCAGCTGGGCCTGCAACCGTCTTAATGCCAGAACAACACACCCCCAGCACACGTCACGCAGCCAATCCCTTTCTTTGTGACGACACTTCGTAAACCGTCTCGTTAATATCTATAGTCTCTGGTTGTACTTAAGACATAATATAATTATGACTTTGGTTGTTCAGACCGCTGCACCCACCCCTTCTCCCCCATGAAGATAAGGTTATATCTGCCCACCCGTATTTTGATGATATAGAACCATCTTTCTTTGTCACCCTCTTTTGAAACAAGAACGTAGTCACCTAGATAATGTTAATTGCATCCGCTTTTTTTTTTTTAAACATTGTTAGCAATTATTTTTGAAAAAAAAGTATCCAGTTCATCATACTTCATGTTGTTACGATGGTACTTCTAACATTGTAATCATGTCGGAAATTCGTTGACATCTAGGATGAATTAGGAATAGAGTAGTCAGTGGGATATTAGAGTACAATGTAATCTGTGATTGCTTAGCAATTAAAACAACAGGATATGGTTAAGAGTTCAGACATATTAGAGGGCTCATTCTATGAAATCAGTTGTAAGCTATATGGGATCAGAGAGAGAGAGAGAGAGAGAGAGAGAGAGAGAGAGAGAGAGAGAGAGAGAGAGAGAGAAAGAGAGAGAGATAACTTTCTGGAGAAACCCACCTGGGAGCCACAAGTCATTAATTTTGATATATAGAACATAATGCAGTTGCTTCTTAGCCAATATCTTTCCATAGTTGTACATGGGCCTCCATCGTTTTTCTCCAACAGCCTATTTCGGAAACTAGGTGTACCGAGTATTCGCCTGCGGTTTGGATGATATCATCGTCCCATTGTGTTCTTAGCTTTCATTTTCGTTGGCTTCCAGTTGGTACACTTTTTTGGTCCATCTTCCGTTGGTCATTCTAGACGTAGTTAGTATATTATTAAACTGCAGATGATTCAAGTTCACTGGCACTTGCACCCTGTCCGCTTGAATTGATAACAAGCTATGGGACGGTCTCGACAGTGGGATTGACACCTAAAACTATCTGGCAGATCTAAGAATGGTGCCACAAATTGTTCTCCCAGCCCCCTCGATAACAAATGGGGTCTAGAAAGGTGAAATTTTGGGCACAGGGCCTGCATGCACGCAGAATCCCCCTTCCCCAATCTATGCCTGGTTTAACCAATAGCGCAACGTGAAGAGCTGACCATAAGCCCAGTGGGGAACCATTTCAATGGCATTTGGGTATTCGTCCACAAAAGATAATCATCAAAGAGATTGACACCAACAGGAATAAGCAGACTACAAAGACTGAAGGTGGATTTACTTACTGGTGTGGTAAGAAAATTAATAGCATACATGTACTTTTATGCAAACATTTTAAATGATAACAGAACCCCCCAATTAATATTTTAATGTCTGTGGGGTTATCACCGAGGCTTCTACATGGTAACGGATCCCACGACTTAGGTGTTGTCATCCAAAGAAAGAATGTATCTGCCTCAAGTTTTACTGACACCGACTCACAAAGAAGGGAACTAGACAAATTGATGGGAACAATCCTGGACGCCTGATTTGGATTCACGCGATCTATTCACACGCTGCCTTATTTTCTTTATTTGTTCTACTTCAAAAAAACAAAAAAAAAAAAAAAAGGGAAAAACCCAAAAAAAAACCAAAAAACAAACAAAATAACAAAAAAAAAAACAATAACACCCCCGCCCCCCACAAAAAAAAACAAAAAAACAAAAGGGAAAAACCCAAAAAAAAACCAAAAAACAAACAAAATAACAAAAAAAAAAACAATAACACCCCCGCCCCCCACAAAAAAAACAAAAAAAAAACAAACCCCAACAACAACCCAAAATAACCAAACAAACAACAACCAACAACAATAAAAAAATAAAACAAAACAGCAACATTGGCTTATCTTAAATATTGTGCCATAGACAGCCTCTGATCAAACTACATTTGATTAAATTACGTTATAAAAAGTCACGTATTTTCGCATTTTATTGTCTTTTCAGACATTTTCGAGGGACCTCGTCGCTTTCTAACAATAATAATCATTAAAGAAAAGAAATGCGTCTTAAGGCCCTTAGTTTTCCCAATAATCTTGTACGAAATGCATAAAAAAGAAAAGAGAATAGTCTATGTTGATCCATTGTAATAAGACTAAAGACCAATGTACACTAACTTATGGAAAATATTTTTTACACTATTCACGAATTGCGTGCTTTTGACGTTCATTCATAAGTTCGATATAACCCAACCTATGTTCATAATATATTTACTGCGTAGCTAAGATGACCCATGTTTTTTGCGGGTATATTAGATTACTTCAGGGAGGCCTGTAAAATGATAGTCGAAAACCACATCTAATAAAAGCAACTATCAGAGTAAGTTTGTTTTGTTATTGTATTTGTTGCAGTTGAAATAAATATTCTAGGTTTTCGTAAGCCCTAAAATATAAATAAACAAAATTATTAAAACCCTAGCCTAGAAACAGATCTACTTTGGACGTTGGTTATTGTGCGATTACAGATATTGAAACATTCATAGAGGGCGTGTTCGATATCTATCAACCAACATTATATTAATTATTTTATCGAGAGTTTAACTAGGCACTAGGCCCTGACTGCTTGGAAAGGAAATGAGATTTCCCAAAGAAAAAGTGACTGCTTCCTCCTTAAGTGTTGTGTCTGTACGGGATAAACTCCGGAGGTGTACGCGATCAGTATGTGAGGATTTAGGATTATTATCAACATGAACTCACTGTTTTTGTTATTGTTTCTTCAGTGTAATAACCATTTTTTGGAATTCCTGGATTGGTCCGTTTTTTTTCCTTGGTGTGCATTTATTGATAGAATAGTCTCTAGATCTAGATCTAGAATCTAGATCCTAGATCTGGACTAGAGATCTAGATCTAGATCTAGATCTCTGGACTAGATAGACTAGAATGTTCATCTACATGTAGGCATATAACCTCTAGAAACAAGAATTTAGATCTACATTACTCTGCCATCTGGTCCATTTAAAACCGGGGAAATCCTAATTAGATCTAGATTATAATGATCTGAGCTTATGTAGGCTACATGTAGGCATGTCATTATTATTTTCGCTTATAAAATTATTCGGCTTAAAGATAGAATCTAGATTAATCTAGATCTAGAGATCTCGGTTCTAATCAGATTTAAGCACTAAAATCTAGATGTATTCTAAATTTGGATTCTAGCTATGAACAGGTCGTGTACAATCACTCACCATTAAAACTCTAGGCTTATAAAATTCCAAATCCAGACTCGTCTAGATTCTAGATTTAGATCCAGGTCCCCCCTCTTCCCCTCATTAGCCTATAGACGGACTAAATGTATATGTCTCAGACCTTAGGAATAGCGGTACACTAATCCTCTGTCCATTAAGGAGAAAATTGCTTTTTTTTTACATGGGAATCATGGAATGACACTATCGGCTACCGGAAATTTCCCGAAATCTAATTTTGGGGCTCCGGAAATCTAATCTGACTTTTCAGTCTGTTCTAATGGAAGCTAGATGTAACCAAGATGTATTATGTGATAGCTACATTGTATTGGACGATCAGCACATTCTGCATCTAATAATTATAATTAATTCTAAATTCATAAACCCAGGTCTATTTCAGTATATAATATGATATTCGCATGTTTTACTCCATTCTTTTGTAAAAAACCAACTTGTATTTATTCCTTCATGAAATGCACGCACTCTGCACTGTTACAAATTTACAGAAATTCTTTTTACAATGAAATTAGATTAGATGAAAATAAACTTTATTGAGGCGGATATCACGCAATAAACAACATAATATAGGTCTAAGTGGAATTGTTTACCAGCAAATTTATATCTGTTACTAGTGTTAGCGAGTAATAGTAAATGTAATGCATCTATTTCCTTGAACAATGGTAACCATTCATTATCACAGGGACATTCTCAGAGCCTCTCTAAACGGATGAAAATCTTTAAAATTTTCAGCTACCCCCCTGACCCTCACCTTTCTACATTACCGAAGTTCTGGAAATTTCGTTAGTTTGGGGGGATCCCTGATCTAGATAGTCCCACTTGAGTAGAGTTCAAACCAGTTTGGACTATATTTATAAAACAAACAAAAAATGTAAATGATCTGTGAATGATTTCCTTCTGTGTCTTTGTTGATTTCCTAAACTTCCATTAACAAAAGAAAGAGAAGATGGAAATGACTAATTGGTTGAGTGTCAGAGAGTGTGATGTGTGAGGGGGGGGGGGTTTGGAGACAAGAATACAAGTAGCATCAGTGGGTTAAAATTCTAATCAGAAGTATTTTTCAGCTTTTGTACATTATTATGCTTGCTTTGTGTTATTAAAAATATTCATATAATATTCTATATTTGAAGAGATACATTTATCTTTTTCCAATACAGATTAAAAAAAAAGGTATTTCATTGTCTTTTATCTTAAATTAAAGATATGAAAACAAACAACAGCAATGATAAAACAACTACAAGTTAGAGGTGCATTGTAAATTAGTTTCTGACTCGAGGAACAGATTTTAAAAAGTTTTCTGTGTTCACTGTGGCATATTGAAACGTAGGTGACCAGAAAATACCATTGAAAGTGATTTCACTGGATTAAAAAGATATTCAGCACCAAGAGGTATGTATTGTTTCATTTCATGCATCATAGAGTAGATTTTGTAATATTATTAATGTTATTTTTACTTTTTGAGTTATTTGTTTAAATCAATCTTTAGTCCCCTTGGTTCAAACTTTTTTGTGTATGTAAAAATAAAACCATAATGAGGCTAAGGAATAACGAGTTACTATTACTATTACTGTCATATATATTACTCTAAGCCTTGTCCCAAGCTTTCTAAATAATTTTCAGTCCTATTTATCTGAAGTAATTGCATTCTAAAGTAAATAAAGAAAAAAGAATACGATTTTTATACGGTCAGATCAAATTTTACTTTGAATAGTAGCTAGTAGATTTTACCTTGTTTTTAATGGCTTTAGTTAAAGTGATGACTTTAACACCTGATTTTTTTTTTTAAGGTTTGTAATTAAATGTACATGATTTAAATTAAATAGATTTGTAATTTTTTGAATGATTGGCTGACTGATGGCGCCTTTCATATAATAAATGTCATAATATTGAATCTTCTTACCATCTAAAAAAAAGCCTCTTGGAAACCTATTATTCATTTCCAAACTACTGCATCTCACTGTGTATAAAAGGTAGATTTGTTTTTATTTATGTTAACTAAATGAGTTACAAAGCTGACCAATTCGTTTTATGTTGTTGTGTTTTTTTTCTAGTTGTCTACAAATCATTTTGGTAATTCCCCCCCCTCTCTCTCTCTCTCTCTCTCTCTCTCTCTCTCTCTCTCATTGTCCACTCTCCTCTCCATCATTTGATTAAAAAGAGATGTAAGCACCTAAGGACCCATAGTGCCCCGGTCACAGTCAGGGCTGAGGACTGACCACCAGATTTAGATCTATCTACTCTAAATACACACTGCTCCGCTCTAGCTGCTCGGTCTACCTGTCTGCTTGCAGTAAAACCAGACAACTTTACCCCCCCCCCCCGCTCCCTCTCACACACAAATTTACTGACTCAGTCAAGTTTTTCCGACTTTCGGGTTGAGTGGCTGAAAACACTCAGGACTCCCCCTTTTTACCTACGTGTCAACCTACACAGGGATTAGATATGTTAAATAATTTAATAACCCTGAGAGCATAACATGTGAACTTGATTCTAACGTTAAATGTTTTTTGGCTTTTTAGAGAGAGAGAGAGAGAGAGAGAGAGAGAGAGAGAGAGAGAGAGAGAGAGAGAGAGAGAGAGAGAGACAGACAGACAGACAGACAGTGGTCGTTCTCGTAACGGCTACCGTTCCCTAAAATTATCCCCCCCCCCCCCGCCCCTTGGTGTGTTGGTGTGTTAGTGTGTCAAGCCCCTGTGTGCAGCGTGTTTTTAAAATAGGCCTACAGCACTCTTTTACATGTCCATGTATCACTCAGTGACCAATCCTCTCTGCTAGTGATTGACTCATCGATATCACGGTGAAGTTCTAGCCTACGTTTTTCTCTTAAAACAAAGAAAGACTACGTTTGACTACAGGAAATGTGCTGTGGTGCGGTTTTCGACCGAAATTATTAAGTACTGTCCTTTATTAAATTTACGATTTCCCGTTCCGTTGTGACAATGAAAACTGGCTTGAAGGGATCTGTGGGGCTGTGTCAGCAAATATCAGTGGTTGGCGTTGATGTCGGATATATAATATTTCTGCACTAAAACTTTGTTAAAAATACTGAGGTCGGAAGTTAATACTTAGGCCCTATGCTAGGAAAGATGCTGATAAACCGAAATGACATTTTTTACTCAATCTTCGAAAAAAACAACAAAACCCAGTGGTAGTCATCGCTCACCGCACCACTTCACAATTGTATATGTATTTACTTGTTTCCAATCCCAACCTTGGTGGGTTTCTTTTCCCCGCGACCTCAATACCCATAGACACATTTCCATTTCGTTACATAGGAATGCAGTCGGTTTGTTACGAGGGTTAAATCAATTTTGGTTTCCTGTGCACAAGTCGCCAGATGATGGAAGATACTTGAGTAACTTAGATGGTGCACTGGACTAACCACCAGTAGGAGTTCAAAGGTTATGCCCTCAGTATAAAAGGCGAAGACAACTACTTAGCTGAGATTCGATTCAAACCACGGACAGTCGTGAGCACTACCGACTGAGCTCCTGGCCGAGGCCACCCTTTTCCCTTTATAACAATGCTCTACACAGCTATCATGGCTAACCGCCCTCCTGTGGTAACGTGTCTTCTTGTTTGGGAAAAAAAAGAACATTAATCGTAGGATAATATATTGAAAGATTGCTCTGTGGAGCTCGCTGTGTAAGTGGGTGTGATCTCTGCTTCAGGCGCGGCTGCCTCTCAACAGTCGCTGGTACAGATGTGTCTCTAGACCACTTGAAGCCCTGTGGTAGAAACACCAAGTAGATTATACCTCAGTCTAACACACTGTTCTTGCACAGCTCGCATCAGTGTACCAGAGACACTTTAACTTTTTAAAAACTATTTCACCTGATTAACATTTTTTACGATGCCACACTCCAAAGTATTCTTACATTTGGCGTAAATTGTTGGGATGGAAAAAAAAATTATAAAAATCACAAGGATATGATTGTGAAAAATCTGGAAAGATAACAAATACCCATTTACCAGCTGTCGGTGTACTATATTTTAAACACCGCTCTTAAAAAATCAAATACATAATGAAAGATAACAGACACCCGCTTCGAACACCCGACCATGGGTTTACCCTGGGGGTTCCACTCCAAGGCTTGCCTTGTGATGTTGGATACAGGCTTTCGTAGTGTGTGGCATATGCAGCCCCATTTGCGCTTTCTGATCTCTGTTTGCTCCGTTCTGTCCCACAGTTATTTGTTTGGGATAACTTCAGGCCGCCTTTGGTTGAGCATGTTTCTGAGGCATCTGTTGGTGAATGATGAGCCATAGAGTAAGATCGACTTCACGTTGGTATTGAAGATCCGGCTCTTGTTTCGTACCGACAGGGCTGTAGAACTCCAGTTTGGTCTTAGGGTATTGACAGGGCATGTCTCTTCACTTCTCCGATGCCGTGGATTCCCATAATGTGCTCTTTGTTTGTGTTGTCAGCGCCTAATTTAGCGTTTAGGTCTCCGAACAATATTTTAATGTCTCTCTTTGGGACTTTTTGGATCACCGCCTGGGCATGTTTATAAAAGTTCACATTGTCTTCGATGTCTTTTACATTTGTGGGAGTATAGCACTGGATGATGGTGACTCTTCTCCCTTTCGAGTTGAATGTTGCAGTGAGAATTCATGTGGACTAATGAAATAATATCTTGTTACTTTTGCACTACATAGTAACTCTTTCCAACGTACTCTTTTTTTCTGACGCTCTCCAACCTCCCGTCTTACCGAGAATTGTTGTTTGATTTATTTGTTATGCCCATCGTCAACAATTTGACTATTTTGTTAACGGGTCTTAAAACAACCGCCTGGCGCTGTTTGCATGCTCATATATATATATATATATACACAGATTGGGGATTCCCATCTGATTTAAGTAGATAAGAACCTGTGATCAGAGTTCGAACCAGGGACTCATCGTTAGAAGCTGCGCTCTACCGTCTGGGTAACCTTTTTCTTTCAGCTCACCCCTCGACATGTTCATTATTTAATATCAATATGTCATTCACATACTCAATATCTCCCTGCTTCACACACACACACACACACACACATACACACACCATCCATGGCGCTGTTCAGTATTCAATCCCCGATGATGGATTTGCCGCCTGTGTTTGGACGGTACATTGACGCATGTTTGACAATGATGATAATTACAACAACAGCAGAGAGACTGGGTCGCGGGAAGCCAGGCTGTATCGACGTTCTAGAACTGTGCCAGGTCACCAGGACAGACCGGAGAAGCCCGCTGCCGGCCTGCACACATTCCAGGTTTCCCATCACTGTATGTATGTTGACAACAGTCGCGGTCCGGGTTTGAGTCAGTAGGCTTAGAAATCCAGATACGTGAGGCATCGATTCACATCTTGTTGTGCTGTGCAGGCTGGTCGTATTGCTCTGAAAAATTAGTCTACTCATGTGCTTTATAAAACTAAAAATCGTCTTAATTGAATATAATTTTTTAGGTTTTAATCGTTGAACCAAATGTTTACCTGGGACACTCAGAACACATATGATGAAGAACAAATGTTTCTGCATTTTGCACCCTATTGATTTGTTTCACAAAACATTTGCGTTGAGTTTGGCAAATCAGAGTACATGGTAAAAAGAGCAATGTATTTATTATTGTCACGAAAGTAATACCATTTTAGTTTTATGCATAGTTCGTATAAAAATATTGGTGGCATCGTTGGTTGTTTCCAAGAAATTAAGGTTTGAATCGTATAATCACAGTACCCTTTGTTGTGTGTTTCCAACTGTGTCCAGCGGCCTCCTTCAATGGTCTGACGTCAATGCCCAAAGAAAGAGAGAAAAAAAAAGAATGTGATCGGCTAGGCTGAAATATTAATATGCGTCGAATAGCCAACATACCACCCGATTGCTATGCGTGAGAAATAAACGCATTGATTTAATTGTTCTTGAACTTGAACATCGCCCGCTGTTTGTGGTTATCCGGGCGCCTGGCAATAGAAAATGCCATTGACGAGCTTTAACGTTTTGAAAGTCCAATATGCAGATAGGTCTAATGGCACTGTGGAGGTACAAAATGATGAAACGCTGTCTTATTCTCATTTCTTAGCACCAGTATATGCCAAATTCGGCAGATAAGCGTGATAATGGGAAACGCTCTTATTCTCATTTCTTAGCACCAGTATATGCCAAATTCGGCAGATAAGCGTGATAATGGGAAACGCTATTTTCCCCAGTTTTGTGGCACTGCTTCGATTTTATGGGATACCGGTATATAGATCTCTCTCTCTCTCTCTCTCTCTCTCTCTCTCTCTCTCTCTCTTGGAGGACGAACTGGCTTAAGTGGCAGAGCGTTGGTCTCCAGATCGTGATGTTCACGGTTCGAATCCCATAGCCGGCCAAGATCTATTTGTGCGAGTTCGTTTCCTATAACTGATTGGGTCGGTGTCAGTATAAAAACACTACAATTTTCCAGATCTCCCTCCCCTGTCTCGTGCGTGACATCAAATATATAATCATATAGAATAAAATTGCCAGATCTTGGGATCCGTCAATGGGCGTTAAATCAACTCAACTCTCTGTCTGTCTGTCTCCCTCCCTCCCCCTCCCCCTCTCTTTCTCTCTTTCTCTCTCTCTCACAAAACTTCTCGTGCTCCTTTTTTCATGTTCCTCCTCCTTCTGCTGCTCACCCTGTATGGTCCTCTAAGTGATCTTTACGTTTCTCTTGTTCCTTTCTCATCCTATTGTTCATCTTACTGCGCCCAATTCTGTTCCTACTGCTCTTGCTCTTTATGCTTCTACTCATGTTCCTTTTACTCCTCCAGTTCATCCGGCGCCTCCATCTGCTAACACCCCCCCTCCCCCCCTTTTTCCCCTCTGTTCCCCCTCTTGTTCATTTCCTGCTCCTGCGCCCCCCTCCCTCTCCTGTTCCTTCTACTCCTCGTTCTGCTGCCTATCCTCCCCTCTTTCAACTGGTGCTCTTCATATCACTCTATAAGGACTATGTTATCATATGTTTCTTCTCTTACTCCTCATACATTTTTCTTTTTTTCTCTCTCTTGCCCTTTTTCTCCTCAATCGGAGGCAAACTGGTTCAAGTGGTAGAGCGTTGGTCTCCAGATCGGAAGGTCCTCAATTCGAATCCTACGATTGGTTAAAGTTCAATTTCGTCTTCTACTGGTTAGGTCGGTGTCTCTTTAATGTGACTCGCTGAGACATGTCTCCAGGTCTGTCTGTCTCGTGTGTGGCAGACGTCAACGTTAAGCAACAACAACACCCCTCTTTGTCTACCTCTTCTTAAGGTAGATCGATCAAAGAGGATACATGAATGATGATGTATAGAAATATAGAATGACAGAGAGGGTCAAGTACGGTAACAACACACATCCTTGTGATAAGCCTTGCTAGATGTATACACGTACCGGGTACTTGTTACAGCGAGACAGATAACTATATGTAGTACAGGCCTATACTAATCTCGATCGACATGTAGAGCATATTATACTAATTTTATTATTATTATTATTATTATTATTATTATTATTATTATTATTATTATTATTATTATTATTATTATTATATGTGTATGTATGTATATAATAAAAGAAATTAACTGCCTGTCGCGACTTCGAGCTGCTGTTCTCGTCAGGCGACTTGTTCTTCGTGTCGTACATCTTGTAGTGTAGTTTGAATGATGATTTGTGGAGGTTGTGCCTTGTTATAAACTCATGTTCGGTTAGCCCTATATGTTTCTTTTGTGTTTGTTTGTGTTTCCGTGACTGTGGCTTCATAAACAATACATTTAGCTAGACAGTTGCCACTCAGGGGGCAGCTTGTTTTGATTCTGCAGTTGAAAAGTTTTGGTTCATCGTTTCTTCTGGTGGATAATATGAAAAAAAAAATGCCTATATATACTATGAAATGCACGTGTCAATACATGTATATAAGTACATGTATTACGATCAACCGAACATGCAGAGCTACCACTAACAAAGCGATTGCATTCGTAACCTGTCTTTGTCTCCTCTTTTAGATCTATTCTATAATAAAAATTAGTTGTTGGGACTTGTGCTTTATGGTCATTATTTGATCATCAGTATTTAATGGATACTATTCATCTCGACCACGTCAAAAGAAATGCTACACGAGCTTTTATTGAGGTTGTGCGCTTTAGTCTATTTGGCCACTCTAGGAGGCGGTGGGTAACTTGCCATAAAACCTAATGTACAAAACAGGAGTCATTGTTTGTGATTTATACTATAGAACTTGGTATATACGCGATGCCTTACACGTGTGAACCTTTCTTCGTCTTCATGGGGAAACCAAAACATATGTAGGTCTGTATTGTTACAATAATTGTACAAACATGCACCCGTACTATTCTAGCGTCAGACTGCAAAGTATAACAGGCGATAGCGGAATTCGTAGGCTATAGAGCGTGTCTTTAACTCTTTATCCTTTGGCATAATTCACGTGAGGAAGATCCAACAAAACTGTCAAACTAGCTGATATTCAACGTCAGTGGTGTAATAATCGGATGCTGAAAGCACACTCAACATGATCTTTAACCCCACGCCCTTCCAGTAGCCGTGTGGGATAACGCCGCTTTATGTCGTGCATATATACTCAGTATTAGACTATCGCTAATAATGGGCATTGATTAAATCGTAAATATCATTTTAATAATCATGATTATTAGATAATCAAGATCAGTAACATCATTGCGAAGCAGATCCAAGATTTCAGCTATCAGCTGATATTACAGAACCAGTGATGTGATTTCTGAGGGCGCATTCAGCACAGGCAGGTACAGACATCAGCCAGGCACGGTCACTCACACGGTGGCTGAGAGAATCAATCATCAATCTCTTCCCGCTCTCCGTGTAAATGCGGCAAGGTGGTTTACCTGCCCTCATACCCTCAACATGCTCACTTATGGGACGTTAAAATAGTGGGCTTTTGAATTACCTGGCTGAGCCAGGGAGGCTCTACATTTAGTGTACTGTACGCTGAAGCCAAGCTTTTGGCGAGGCTGGCTAGGCCTATCTACACTCAGTAGACTGGCTGAAGAAGATCTACATTTTGTTATGTGATGGGTTTCCTCACGCATTACGACAAAGTGTACAAGCCATCTTTAAATAACAGAAAAAGGGGCAACAAACTTTCTCTTACCTTGCATTTCTTTAGTTTATAACTGTTTAATTCAAATAGGGCTTAGTACTAAAACTTTGAATATGACTTGTAAATCATCGATCAATTTTGAAGACTAACTTACTTATTTCAATGTTAGACAGATAATACTTTTTGAAAAAAGGGAAATTTACCGCAGCGGTACACAGTGCGTTTCCTCACTTTCCACTCATTGTAGGGGAGAAACCCTCTCCTAGTTCTACGCCTCCCAGGTTCCCAAGGAAGATCATGCACGGTGACGGGTCCCACGTGCTGCCTCAAACGCGATAGTGTTTGGATACAGGGACTCCCACCTCAGCTAGTCACATACTGATCCCGAAACAAGCATAATGTGTCGGAATCCGAAAATGAAATCCGTCTGACCGTGGGTTTCAACATGCTGACTTGCCGACAGGGAGATGACGCTCTACCACTTGCGCCAGTCGCCACGGAAGCCTTCACATCCAATCGAGTGGTGTGTCATGGCGTACTCTGGCCAACCTGCTAGTAACGCCATCGCCCTCGTCGCGCTTGACGGGGCCGGATCATAGACCTGACCTGGGCTCAACATACCCGTAGGTCTTGGCGTGCCTGGAAAAACCATTAACAAACACACACTGAACAGAAAAAATCAACAACAGTGCAGAGGCCGTTTTGATTTTCTAATCTCCGTTCAAGACAAACTGACACAAATACAGACACACATAGATGTTTTCGGGTGAGATGTAGATCTATAGTTTGTTCGGTGTCCATGTACCTGCTCTGGACTGGCGAGCATGAGGTCCGAATCTGAGCTAGTGTTCACGTACCCTTGTAGGATTCTTCAGGAAACTTAGGAGACGTAAAATCTTTTTATGAAAGCTTTTCAGTCTTGTTTCTTCTTGTCTGTTGTTTCCATCATACTAGGTGACCTTTTCTGACTAAAACCTATCTGGTTTAAAGTTATTAAAATTAATCAGGAAGGTTAATTACCTACAAACTAATCCGGAAGTGCATATAAAATGGGACAACAATAGGATTCACTAAATGATTGGGTTGAGCGCCCACCTTCTAACCAGGAGGTCTCTGGTTCGATTCCAGTTTAGGCAGCCCTAGTCCCAACTTGTTGGATAGATATCACTATTATCAGTATCCTCGCTATGCCTCTGTATGTCGACATTTAACTTTGCCGATGTTTCTCATATTAGATTACCCTATTGCTGCGCTAGATGTGAGGCGGCCAAACCAATTCAAACCACTTGAGGCAGACACAGGTCGTCTGTGAACTGTACAAAGAGGGCAGTGTTGAAGAAAGTTGAGCGCTGAACAAAAAAGTCTAGAATGGGGACTTGGTGGTTCTACTCTACACATGTTTATTTGTACACATATTTAACCAGGCACGGAATGTTTCGCCGTGCATAGCTGCTGAGTAATTCGTGCGCAACGTCTTTTGAATTGTCTCAGTTAATTCTCATCCAGGAAATGCTGTCTACATATATACACTGATTGAATTATTTGTAAGAGAATCATTTTTGTTTGTTCCTGTAATTTTATTTGCCCCCCCCCTCCCCCCAGATATGGCTATCTGTTCTTAACTAAAAGAAAAAAACAACTCTCTGGAACGATAACTACTTTTCCTATTTACTCTTTTTCCCCGCGATTAAATTCACAAATGTAGTTCAGGTTAGTAAGCGCACTCCCTGTTCGCATTTTTTGGTATTTGGAATGGGAAGTCTGGAGCAAATTAGCACTTTCTGGAACATTAAGTTTTCACCTTCAAAAAGTGCAAAAGAACAACCAGTAAGCAAAACGTGTTGCCGCGGCATTGCTGGTTTGTCAGAGCTTGAATGATAGACGTAGCCATCAGAGTGTTTACCTACAAGGGTGAGCAGGTTCGCTTCCACATGGCCAACAGAAAAGCTCCGGTTCTCACTCCAGCCCAAGTTAACAGCCGAGCTAACAAAATACGATTGTTGTTTTGTTCATCTTGAACAATGTTAAAATATATGCCCTATACACCCCTATCCATTGTTAATGTAAAGGAGCGTTGGTTGTGAACGTTCTAATGTCAGACTTTATTTTTTAAGGAAAAACAACTCATCGAAAACCAGGTGTGCATTATTTTGTGTTCAAATCCTCGTGTGAACAATAGCAACAACAAAAAACAACGCACACTCTTAACAGCACCAGTAACTGGTAGTAATCTAATGTAAGTTAGCCTTACTAGTACTGAATCTGGAAATAACTGTAGACCAATTTTACCATAACAACAATGAATACGTTGTCAATGAAATTTCAATTCGAAAGGACGACGCGAAGTTAAAAATCTGAATGAAATCAATGTACACTGTACAGGAAAACCAGAGCGTACTTAATGTTTTTTTTCTTCTCCAGGGATGCCACCGACCGAGGTCACAACATCAACTGATATATCGCGGTAGAAAATTACACGGGACTCGTTCATACTTTTCTTCTGTGCCCTGTCTTTAGGGCACTGTTTTGTCGTCGAACAAGTACACTATTGATAAGAAATCAAACAAGGCACACTTTATCGAATAAGTGATGAAAGAAATGGGAAATTGAGGGTTGGACCAACCTAAACAGCTCCTTCACTCTGCGACTCCCGACAGGTTTGACTCCTTGTGGGCTAATTGTTGTGCTGTTGTACAGAGGCGAAAGAAAATATACTGTCAACAAATATCATAATACATGTAATGTCATAATGCTGTTTGAATTTCGATAGTAGCTCCAGTAGATAATTTGTTGCTTGAAATTGAGGAAATACCAACCAACGTGCCTTACAGTTTTACATTGTACACCAGTGTGTACACTCTAGATGCAGCTGTTATTCTTTGAAGCCTGTGGTTATTGGTTGGTTGGTCAGCAACTAGGATGTATCGCAAACAAGTCCCATAAATAACGCCAAACAATGCTATGCGCTGTCACACAGAGAGGGAGTTAAGATACCAGTCACATCAGTAACACCGACCTTAACAGCTGGGAGACAAATCATTTATATTTATACATTTGGAATTGAACAGGGGACCTCCCGAATAGAAACCCAGTGCTCAACAACTTAAAACATCTCATCCCTCCATGTAAATTTTATGTTTTATATCCCTTTCGCGTATCTCTCTCGCATTTCTTGTCAAAACGTGATGCGCTTGTCGTTTCTCTTTGTATGTGGACCAGAAATAAAAAACAAAGGACTGCACTGCATGACTCGGGCTTAAACAGATTTTTTTTTATTGGGCTGCGGGCAACTAAAACAGGCCCAACCTCGACACCCATGTGTTTATTGTGGCATTCTATGGCTTATTCTCTTTCGTTTCCCAAGTTTTGGCGAGTCTTTATATGTACCAGTCCGGGAACGAGTAAGCTTTCCGCTTAGTTTGACAATTACAGTTTCTGATTTTATATCTACGAGAGCTCCGGATTTGCTCGCTATCTCTCTTGAAGGTCCCCTAAACAGACACTTTTTTCTCTTTTGTCCGACAATAAATTAACACCCCCTATGTTTCCCCCGAAGAATCTTTTTTTAATAAACGGGGAGAATAGAACTTTATACCTCATGCTCGCCAGCCAAGAGCACTATCGACTGAGCTCCTGGCGCTCTGTGCTATTGGTAATCATTCACAATGATGCACGCATTTAGCAGCTGTTTGCATTAGGTAAGCTCTATACCTTGCGAAATAACACCAGGTAAGGATCAGCCTTATCGGGATTAATGCGAACCCGCCCCTCCCCGATACATGTACAGTGTGGCTACCGACATGAACCGAGTGGCGCAATGGAGCAATCACACGCCCAGCCTACACCGACGCTCTGTGAACATGCGTCGCGAGAACCGTGCGATAACAACACAGTTCACTGAAAAAATTATAGAAATGAGGAAATGAGGTCAGGCTCCAAAGTACCGACCGCTGCAGCTGTGCACCAACGACTCTAATCATTCTCCATGTAACACCAACACGGCTGTTCACATTCTCTACAATGGGTGACTCGTGACTATCTTAACAATTCTTTCTTTTTCTGTTTACCCCCCCCCCCCCCCTCCCCCCAATGTATCTCCGTTTCTTATTCTCATGCTCACGAGTTTTGTCTTTTTTGACCCCTACTTTCTTATCCCTCTTTTACGCCACTGTATTTTTTACAAATTTGTGCAGTCCTCTTCTAATGTTCCCAAGATGCAACAAAAAATGCTATGTATCGTAGAACTCAGCCTACGACACCAAATTAATTACTGTTTCGATCCTGGGATGTCGTAGCTAGCTACAGCTCAGCTTCTGTGCTTCTATTCAGCTTGGCAGGCGCGCTCGTACAGAGACAGTAGAAATTATCCTAGTAGTGGTACAGCCTTCTGCTTGTCCTCAACTTGTCCCCTGTGGGCTGTCGCTCGTCGGGCCTATTTTTACACCCCCTGTCATCCGGATCCCCGTGACGTGTTTCTGCTAGACACCGATGTAGTAAAGATTACAGTATAAATAGTGTACCTGGCTTGACATAGTTTCTTTATCTCTTATGCCTCTGTGTGATTTCAGGGCCAGGGTCAAAGGCTCCACATGAATTGCACTAATTGTTCAGTAGGTTAATCAGTCGCAGAGAGCCTGCTTTAGACTTACAGTTTGGGAAAAAAAGGAGCACAGCACCCACGCACCGTCGATCTGTACAATTCGAAGAATCTCAACAACAACTATCAAGATAAAGCCCCTCGGGAAATGGGTTAATGGGAAAAAAATTGATTCTCCCGAACGAATTCATAGGTAATGGTGCCTTTTTTAAAACCAGATTTTAATGAAAGTGAACAGCAAAATTTTCAAATTCAAGGGATACTGTATGAAAAATACAAGAATGTATAGCGTGAAAAACTTCGAACTTTTAGTAAGCATGTGTGACACCCGGACTCTCTAAAAACGTGTGTCAGATGGAACGATCCTGTTCTAAAAAGATGAGCCCTTTAGTTAACGGTACCTCAGATTTCTAGTGAATAAGTAGCCCCCAGATTATCATCTATCGGCAGACTAGCTATAGACTCAACGTTTCTGAACCCTAACTTAATCTGCCACCCAGGCGATAACTTTTATCTATCTGGAACTCAACATGCTCGTGCTTAGTAAGCTCTTCGCTCAAATGTTGTGTAATTCGATAGTTTGATTACTAAGGGAACTTGAAAAAAAGAAGTGTGACGTTAAAGATGTATAGGGGCGTGCTATGGAATTCGAAGACGAATTGTGGCATGATGATCACTATATGAAGGGAAATACCCTTTTGAACACAGACATGTCAAAAGCGCCGTATGTTATGCTTATGTAACTGAAAGACTGGATTCAACTGTTTTGAATGAAAAAATCTGAAGCAACATATATGTGATGAGTTAGTAGCAAAGAACTATTGCACATGTTTCTCAACATTTTAAGGGTATACGGGCATTCTACAAATAGTTTAAGCAAAGCAAAATTAATTAATTGTTAATAACCGAATTTTTATATATATGATTAGTTTTAACGTTTATTTCGCCATAGGCTTCGTTTGGAAAGAAAATCAGAAAGCCATCACTGGCGGTACATTGGAAGTAGTAAATCTAGAACTCTTCTCACATATCGCTTCTAATTACTCGCCTGGATTCTCAGTTGACGTAGGTTCCACTAAGCTAAGGTTATGTTTTTTCCTCTGTAGACTTATATCTTTGGAAAATCGCCCCTATGGCTCATTATAATAATAAATTTGCCCATTTTATACTCTTCATACTTTCTCCAATCGTCGTGCCACGAATCTTTAAAATAGACGTGATTTGGAGGAACAATGACTATTTTCCGTCGTTAGTTTTATGGTCGCGCCGCCTCATACTAGCACAATGCTGAACAATTAAGTGTCTGGTTTTATATTTTACACCAGAAATGGATACATGCTGTGGTAGTTGCTATATATGTTTATTGATATGCCACAAAATGTGATGTAACTGACATTTACTCACTGGGTGTAAGTATTTGTGATTTTGATCGAGTCAGATGTATATAGCTGTTTATCTAGTGCTATTTATTGTTATTTGATTTTATGCATGGCTTGTGCGCAGTATTGGTTTCATTAAATCGGATTACATAATGCGTGTTGTTTGGTAATTTGTTGTGAGAGGACAGGGGATGTTTGCCCTTTTTCTTCTCTTGTTAGTGCGATTTGTTTTTTTTTAAAGAAAAAGACTTGTTTTTTTTTTAGATCACCTTGTCTTTTCCTAACCCGTTAAGCCGCCGTTCGTTTCTTTTTTTTTTGTGCGATCAATTATGTCTGCTCCTGGTTTAGTACAATCGGGTGTCATTGTCTCGTCAGGACAGTGTGAAACTAACGTCATAAATAGCTATCATCTGCGCATATATATAAATATTTTTTTTGCGCATCGCTATTGGAAGATGCATTTTTCGCTCCCGGTGGTTCCTTGTTCCGCCATCCAGTTAACTTGTGTTTGTCGTGTAATGGTTGCACCAGATGTTACCGCCATCTATAGAGATAGATGTACATGTACAGTCAGATATGGAAATGTCAGTGGCGCCTCGCCGCTCGATGCCGCCAGTCCAGCGGGAAATCCCAAGGCAGCCAAGCGTGAGGCGGTGGTGCGCACTGTGTTACAATCTTTGTTCAGGAACGCGCCGCTTATCGATCTGTGTGCCACGCCCTCCCAGCCCACACGTGCGCCTCACTGCCCAGCCCAGTGCAAAACGGACGGCTTGGCCTAGACAACTCAGTCTGTAGGTTTAGCCGCAAGGAGCTCTCCCTGGGGAGCCTAGAAGACGTTAAGCAAAGTCATTTCTCAGTCAATAAATAGAGCGCATGAAGTGCGAGCAGGAGATCCGACGTTTGAGCATAACCCAATTCTCTACGGAGAGAGGAAGAGAGAATCGACAGCAAACCTTTGTCTCTCAGTTTTTTGTTTTTAAATCAGAGTGACACTTCAAAACAACCCGAAGCAAATACAATTCCCAGTTAATATTAAGCTGAAAAAATATCCCACCCCTGTAACCTGTGTGTCGTCTGTGCCCGCTACAAAAATGGGAGACCGTTCTAATCTGTGGTTCTCTATGGTACACATGTATTTCATTCCATACTGTGTTGCGTGATTAATGTGTGTGTGTGACACTAAACATTCGGCGCAGTTGTTTAGTTCACGCTGCTCATATCCTCATTGGTTAACTTACAGCCCGAGTTACAGTGCGGGTGAGATTTGTTTCTTTTGCGTTGCTCGAGAAAAATAACTAACTTTTAACAGCTTAAAACATCAATTTACGTTAAATGTACAATGTTTAAATTAGCTAACGACTTGCATAGTGCTCTGTAGTATTCATGCATATATGAATACTGCGCATATATAATGCTTTAACTTTGTGTTCACCATCGTGTATTGATAAAACCATATTACATGTACTGTACTACTAAGCTCTCGTGTAAGCACATGGGTTAAGTAATTCAATTATTTGTCTTGGTCAGAACTGCTCCCCTAAGGTCTATACACTGTACCCTCAAATATCCACAATTATTCACCAATGGACCTGTTCTTTACATAATTATTCTAACTGACCGCTCTCACCCATCTCATCAGTCATTCAATTATGTCGTGAATTAACTAGACGCACACGTTCTTATCGCAATCGCCATGAAAGGCATTTTATTCCGGCCACCATTGATAACCGTACATTTGGCCTGCTTTCTGTACTGGCCCAAAACATTAGTTTACTTTCGCCAATTGGGTCATCGTATACCTAATATACGCTTTAAATCCAATTTAATCGAACTGTCTGTCTGTCTGTCTCTCTATGCCTGTCTGTCTGTCTTCTTCTCTGTCTGTCTGTCTGTCTTCTTCTCTCTCTTCTGCCTGTCTGTCTCTCTGTCTGCCTGTCTGTCTCTCTTGTATATTTCTCTTCCCTTTGTCCGCTTGTATCTGTTCTGGTCCTTTTTTTTACCCCCTTTTCAATGTTATTTGTCTGCCTGTCTGCTTCATATTATTTCATCATAATTCTATACACTCATGTACATGCATTTTACCTAATTTAAGCCTAATTCTCTGTCTTTTATTACGAAAAATTATATGGATCTACATATCGATAACCACGCATAGCACTGACGGGTAAATAGCTTTAAAGTGAAATGAAAATATCAACAACTAGATCAATAACAACACAAAACAATACATGGCGCGCCAAAAACACTGAAACCACACCACCACCTACATAAGTAACAAATGTTTTGGACGAAAGCGTACTACCCCCCATGTCGACTGGCTCGCAAGTCGCCACCCACACACAAGTGACGCGGATATGACTGTTCATGTACGACGCACTGTGACGTTCAGCGCATTTCACCCTGAATCGAGACCCAGACATCCGAATCGCCAACCCAACCAAGCAGTAAAGTGGACATGTTTAGCAGAGAAAGTTTATCAGAATACATGCTTATACCTTTTCAGGCCTAGATTTGGCAGGATTGCGCGCCTATTCTCTCCGCGACTGTGGCGGTTGTCCTGCGCTGTTGTTGTGTCCAAGCCTTATCTGATACGTTTGTTTGCTCTTGTGATTTCGCGCTTAGTCTGCTAAATAAACCTGTAGGCTTAGTATGTGGGAACCTCGCGAACCTCGCGACCATGACTTTATAATCACTTTGTATGTCTATCTGTTTGTCTGTCTGTCTGTCTTTCTGCAAGGTCTATGAGAAGGAATGGATGTGTCATTATTCTCTCGTTATAACCCAGCCCTTGACAAGTCCTTCACTATCTCCGCACTGAATAGATACTTTGTCAAAATGCTCCGCAATGGTTTGGCTGTATTGTGTAATTCTATTTAGAGTTTAGACCATCGTAATGTGTATGTTATCTGTTAATATGACCAGCCAGACCACTTGTGAGTTCTCGAACGAGCAAGTTCGTAGTTTTTGTCAAGCGAGCGGCTCCGCCAGAAGAGCATTCTCATTCTTCATCTCGTTTTATGCTTCCCATCCCCTGTCTTCGCCCCTTTCCGCCTTTCTACCCTTCCTTTATCTCTCTCTCTCTCCCTCATTCTATCTCTTGTCCATTGGGTTGAAATTGTGAAAAATGTTCATAATTGAAGTGTTTAGCCAACCTATTTTCATCTACTCCAAATTAGGAGGGTATCAGTTAAACCATAGCTAATGAGTAAAAAATACACACTGATCTATCAAAACTATTTTTGAAAATATGCGCGTGTAAACAAAATACATCCGTGTATATCCGCACCCCTTCCCCGTTTTTTCCTCCACTCTTTTGTCAATTTTTGGCAAAAAGTTCAAATATTGTACTTATAGCATCACCAACACGATAATGGGAAAAAAATATTTCACTCCCCAAGGTCACACTAAGCTTGAGAGACTTGCGTCACATCACTGACGTCGCCTGTAATGAATAGCTCTGTCTATTGAGGCCTGTCTCAGACTAACGAAGCGTGTCATAATGAAAGGCTTTATCTAACTATGCCCACAATAACCACCGCGCTCCTGTACTCCTCCAGCGTCCAGCCTGCCCACTGTGATGGATTCCTGAGAGACGGCGCGCCCAGCCAAGATGTCTGTCCCCGTGGAGCGCGAGGCGACACGCGAGAGACGGGACGCTATGATATCCTAGGGCGCGGCGTCCGGTGCGCGTGCCGCCCGCCTGGCTTGGGCTAAGCTGGGCCGGCCGCCCTCACCACGCTGGCCACCCTGTCACAAAACATGAACAACAGCAGCAGCAGCGGCAGCCGCTTTGAGTACACGCCGTCCCACGTGAGTGGCAGCACATAGCATTACATACTTAGCTATTTCTGAGGAGACGCCGTTCACTTATTTATGCTCAGGAGGTTTTTATGTGCGGTGAAACGCTGGTGTAGTATAAAGAAGAGAGCATGGCAATATAAACACTAGCCTACTTCATAACAATTATCTGTTTCAGTCGACAGCTGCATGATTCAAGTGTTGTTTGCATGCATGCGTTTAAAATATGTTTTATATTTCATTCAGTTTAAGAGGGCTCTACTTTGAAGTTAAAACTGTTTTAGCTTTGTTTTGTTTTACTGGTTCTTGCAAGGGAATAAAATGGAAGTACGACAATAGCCCCCGCGTGCTCTGTCCCTCTTTTCCCATCAGTTTGAGGTTTTGATTTCCTTTTGATGTTTGTAAATAGAAGACCATGGTGCCAAAATCACATTGCATTATCTGGTGTCATCACTATCTTGCTAATCCAAGGGATAATCGTGATAATCTTAAGCATAATCTGCACCAAATCATGATCTTGGTCTGCTTGATTAATCAATTGCGATTGATAATGCACGGAACTCGGCTAAAGTAACAGAAAATGTGTTTCCTAAGCCTACTGCGCCAGTTACTCTTGAAAACCTACATGTTTTCATGACATAGCATTCAGTTTATTATTATTATTATTATTATTATTATTATTATTATTATTATTATTATTATTATTATTATTATTATTATTATTATTAATGTTGTGATTATTGTCATTATTATTTCCTAATTATGTAATCATCGCCATCGTCACCATCGTCATCATTATCATCAACACCGTGGCCATGACCTGTAGCCCCATGTTTACTCTGATGCGTGATTGTCCCCACCACCGGCCCAGGTGCAGCAGCTCCGCCGGCGCCTGAGCGAGGACACAGGCGACACTTCCTCCATCCGCGTGTATGTGGGCGCGCTTGGCGGGGAGAGCGGCGGCGACAGCAGCGGCGCCGGCACGGGCTCCGGCACGCTCGAGGTGATCGCCGTGGATGCGGAGAAGAGCATGAGTGCCGAGGACGTAGTGGCACATGTCTGCCGCAAGCTGCGCCTCGGCATCGGTCCGGGCAACGACGCCAAGCGCGACTTTGAGCTGGCTGAGGTCTTCTCGTCGGGCGGCCAGCTGTGCAAGGAGCGTCGCCTGGACGCCACGGAGAGCCCCGTCGCCCTGCAGAGGCTGTGGCCCAAGGTCATCTCCTCCTCAGGGATGCCCACAGAGGGCGGGAGCGGCGGTTCGGCGAGCCAGTTTGACGGCTACCGGTTCTACCTGCGGCGACGGGACCCCGAGCTGCCTGTCGGGGGCTGGGTGGTCCGCAGCGACGCCAGCGCCGTGGACTCGTTCCTCACGTCATTCCTGTCCGCGCCCATGGACGGCAAGGAGTTCCCGGACCTGTGCTCGCTGCCCGACCTGAACGAGCACACGCTCCTGCGCAATCTCAAGTCGCGCTTCAACCAGAAGAACATCTACACGTACGTGGGCTCCATCCTCATCGCCGTGAACCCGTTCAAGTTCTTTCCTATCTATAACCCCAAGTACGTGTCCATGTACCAGAACACGCCGCTAGGCGAGCTGCCGCCGCACATATTCGCCGTGGCGGACGCGGCCTATCACTCCATGCTGCGGGAGAAGAAGAACCAGTGTATTGTCATTTCGGGCGAGTCGGGCTCGGGGAAGACAGAGAGTACGAACTTGCTGCTGCACCATCTCACGGCGCTGTCTCACAAAGGATTACACGGCAGCGGGGTGGAGCAGACGATACTGGGCGCCGGGCCCGTCCTGGAGGTACGCTCTTCATTCTTGTTTGCTTCATGTAGTAGTATAAGAGAGTGTGCAAAAGTGAGAGGTGTCACGGGGGGTATTATGCGTAGGTGAGATGGGATAATTAAGGCGCTTCTTTCTTTAAATCAAAGTAAAACTATGTCTGAAGAGAGATCAACCGCCTTCATTTCAATGAAGAAATAGAGGGAGCATGCTTCACGCTAGGTCCTCGCTTCAATAGCACTGTGAGCTCTTTTGTGAAACGTCTCACTAGCTCTATTGTCTCTGGTAATATCGTGTGGCTGCATCTAAACATTTAGCCTGTCATCGGCAACCTGAACTGTATCATATTCTCCGTCAAGTGTTTGTTTCGTAGAAGTGTATAACTAGAGGGGTGAAAGGGAAGAAGGGGGTACATTTATAATAATTAATCCATTAATATAATTAAATATTAGATGTTGCATTCATTGTAGTTTCGGGATAACACTAAGGAAAATAATCTGGCTTATTGTTGTGTTAGTAGTCCAAGTAGATCTACATCATTACATTTCTAGGAAATTAAAAAAAAATCGTCTCATTTTCAATTTAACCTGTCCTGTGGTGTACTGGCTTAACAAACACATCGATACCGACACTGTCAGTCTCTGAGATATGCGACTTTGCTAGCCCAGCGACGATGTAATATTGTAATCATAGCAGAGCGAGAGGATCTGAATGTTAGAAAAGTGAGTCAGAGGTTTCTCTTGAAGAAAATCAAACAAAACACGTTCCTCTTAATGTTTATGCTGTTATCGGAAGTGTGAAAAGTATGTTGTATAATGAATGGCGTGTAAGACTTACGTCTTTTCTGTTCCCTAATACTTGTTTTTAAACATGTGTGTGTTATCTCGATCAGCAAAAACATTTAACAATTTAATTGTACGTCCGGGACTGTGTTCTTTATCTTTTTAAGAGCATCCATTTGCATCGCTGCCTTAATGTGTCAGCAGCAAGATTGTCGCAACTTTACTGCCCTTCTTTCTCTTTTAAGTTTACACACCCTCATACAATCATATCATAATTATATTTCACGTGTTCATGTCCTCATTGATGTAATATGTGTCATATTTTTCATCGTCATAAAAATGGCCATACTTGTCTTGTGTTCACACCCTCATAATGTCATTCCCGTCCTGTGGTTTCACCCTAATAATGTCATGTATTTCATATGTTCACACCCTCATCAATCATATCCTCATCATTTTATGGTTATACTTGCCTTGTGTTCACACCCTCATAATGTGATACTTGTCTATTGTCTTGTATATGCTCCGTCATGGTCTTACCTGTATTGTGTTCACATCCACATGTGCACATTCTCATCCACTTTCTACGTACCCCGTGTTTTCATGTCGCTTATTCACATCCCCATAGTTACATTCCATAGATAATGTTCACATCTTTTATCATGTCATACATTTCGCGTGTTCACATCCTCATACATGTCATACATGTCACAGGCTTTTGGAAATGCCAAGACGGTGCACAACAACAACTCGAGTCGTTTTGGGAAGTTTATTCAGGTCAACTACAAGCAGAATGGCATGGTGCACGGGTGAGTAGTTTAATAAAAAAAGTAGAATTATGTATCCTGTGAATGCAAGTTTCTCGATACATGTCGACATCTTATTTGTTTTTAGATGGGCATGTTTTTTCATCTTCTTCACGTTTTGCAACCTGATATACCGCTTACGTTAAATCTGTCTCATTTTGCGTCAACTTCTGTTTTTAGGGCAAAGGGCTATGTAAATCTGTAATGTAACAATTGATATTTTGGCGAAGTTGACATCTGCAACTATTCGTTTAGGAAATAAACTTATGACAATGTTGGGGTCGAAAAGGGGTTAGTGGAGCGACTTCCATGATGACATAGAACCAGAACGCACCATCCGAGTTACCAACGAGTGAGACCAGGCGTCAGAGCCTAGTACACTGTAAGATCACCGTTATCTCAGGTCTGTCAGACCAGGCAGAGCTGCAGCGGACGGAAATAGCTCGCGCTTTGATCTACCTCTCGACTCCAGTGTAGATTTCGCCGGCAACAAGAACTTGTCAGTGTGGGCTGTCTGTCTAGGCTGAGGTCTGGACCGGCACATTTATTTACAGAGCGCGAGTGCCGGGTCTAGACTCCATAGGCGGCGGGACGGGATTCTCAGCGATAAACCGAGATAAGAACTGGGAGAGAGATGATGAGTAACTTCCTATCATTATAGAGATACACTCTAGTCAGAGAGATTTAGAGATTGGTTACGCCAGAAAAATGGGTAAAAAAGGTCTTTCTGTCGTGGTTGTCTGTGGAGTGCTGATAGGCCCTTTACATGGATATACAGCGGGGTCATTGCCCAGCACTACGGGTACGGGAAGCTACACACCAACTCATGACTCAGAAACATTCCTTTCAGTTTCACAAACGGGGAAAAATTCAAGCGGATGCGGCAGTGATGATGAATGTACATCGCACGTAGTTGTAGAATTAATTATCATCGCTCCCTCCAGTGCCAGAATATCTAGCTTGTAGCTTCTCTTTCAATTTCACTCGGTCAGGTCGCCCTATATCTCACCTACGCCTCCTCTTTGTTGCGTTTTGAACACGGGGTAGGTAGTTAAGTTACCACTCTCTTTCAGGAAAATTATTTTGTGAAGCAATACGCCATCTTCATACATTATACATAGTTTCGCTCGCAGAATTTGTCTTTCCCTTTTTGATTGGTTAATTAAAATTCGTCTCTCAATTATCTAACGCTCTAAAAACAGTACGGAGACAAGATTTTTCGGACTCTCTTTGTTCTCTTTCTCTCTTTCTCTCATCTCTTTCTCACATCTGCTATTCAGCCTGTGCATCAGTGGACATTAAGTTCCAAGCCCTCCCTTTGTAAAAATAGAGATGGCTTTGATATAAGAGATATTAGACTTTAGCCCATGAGAAAGCGACACGCCCACAAAGCAGCACTGCAGTTCAGAGTTTTGTTAGTTTGGAAACTGGGGCTTGAGGTGGGAGACTGTTGTAACAAGGTATCTGATATTTAAAGCCTCTGAGTTCTATAAATAGCGCCTTTCCCATAAGAAAACTTTGGATTGTTGCGTTCGATTTTTGTATGAGCCTCGAGTCTGCGGTAGCTGGTACAGTGGTAGAGTCACGAGCTTCTCTCTGGCTGAGCCCCATACTTACTGGTCCAAGGCTTAATGAGCCGAGCTACTCATTTCGGATTCCTCCTAACTTAAGTACCACTTTTGAGGCTGCTGCGTCGAGATGGATTTCTTTCTTTCTTTTGTTGCAGCTTAGTTTTGTTCTGGGTTGGTAAGTGTCAAGAGTTTATAATAGATGGCTGCTGCCAGAGCGTTGTTAGTAGGTTTGCCGAAATGTAGTTATTTTTTTTTTTTTACAAAAGAATAATAGGTTTGTGTAAAGAAAAAAACAACAACGCAAAGATTGAAGCCATATAAAATGTGACTCCCAGGTAATTGATGTTTTGATAAAAAACAACACTTTTTGGGCGTCAAACAGAAACGAAGTTGTCGTATTTGGCGCTAAATCACACCAACATGCCCTATTTATACCTAAAAGATCTTAGAGGTGTTGATGATTTCGTCAACTTATTATTATTATTATTATTATTATTATTATTATTATTATTATTATTATTATTATTATTATTAATATTATAGCAGCAGCAGCAGCAGCAGCAGTAGTAACAGTATTATTATTATTATTATTATTATAGCAGCAGCAGTAGAGCAACGCTCGTAACCTTGCAAAGGTCATCCACATGTATCTCTAGATCTGCACACCACTTAGCACACCATTACATACATAACAGACTGTTGGCTTCGCAAAATCACTCCTTTTACTAGGCCAGCTTCTCGTTATAGCGCAATCGATGTAGCTAACAAATGGAAACATTAATAAAGAACATTTTATGATATTAGGGGTATAAATTACTCTCTCTCTCTCTCTCTCTCTCTCTCTCTCTCTCTCTCGTCGGTTCGAAACCTCACATAGTGGCATTTGAGAGTTTTATATCGCAAGCCAACTCACTATGACTTTCTCTTTGTGAATTTGTTGTGGGCGCGTCCCCTAAGTCGCCACCATCATACTTTGATACCCCAGCTCTCCAGAGCCATGAAGTTTGGCTTTACCAAACCCGTGTGATTAAGCGTTTATAATTCATCACCGTTTGATCGCTCGCTGAACATTATTTACGAATTCTGTATCAATCGTCCGTCTCTTTCCCTAATTTATTTATATCTATCTCTGTCTCTGTGTCTCCCCTCTCTCTCTCTCTCTCTCTCTCTCTCTCTCTCTCTCTGTGTCTCCCCCCCTCTCTCTCTCTCTCTCTCTCTCTCTCTCTCTCTCTCTCTCTCTCTCTCTCTCTCTCTGTCTCCCTCCCTCCCTCTCTCTCTCTCTCTCTCTCTCTCTCTCTCTCTCTCTCTCTGTCTCTCTCTATATGTGTTCCCATCTCTCCCGCCCCATCTCAGTCTCCCCTGCACTCTTTCCCCCCTTGTTTGTGATTCAACGAACCGCATGACTTGTGTGTTTCTTCATCTTTCCATTCCACTCAGTATAATTATTTTGGCTTTGTTTGTTATGATCTGCTTCATGGCCTGTTGCGCTCATAATATTAGCACAACCCCCAACTGTCGGAGCTAGATTTATATGAATTTCTTTTCTTTTTCTATTTACCCGCATCGCTTTAGTGCTATTACAACTTTTAATAGAAGCAAAACATGCTAGTTGGCTCTAAACCTCTGGATTATTTGTTTATGAGGTAAAGTTAAAACTGGTGCCTCCAACAGGAAGAAACAAACACAAAAACTTCCCATCCCTGTTATAAACATTTTACTGTCAAGTTGGTAATGTGACAGTGGCACATTTTATTAGTATGTTTTTATGAAGAAAAAAAAAAGACTCTACTGCCCATTGCAATAAGAAAATACTTGATTAAATATTTGTTGTTTACAAAGAACAAACTAAAGACGGAAGTGGCGAGGCCAGCACACCACCGTGTCGTGTTGGCCCAGTTTGAGACACGATGGTGATGATGGTTCAAGGCAATTAGCATGACACAGTACACACTTGGCTAGACACTCATGTTGATCTCAACACCAAGTGCGAAACATTGCTGATAAGTTGAAATTTATTACATCGCTGCACATAAATACCTGTAGTAATGAGTTTATCTGGGGAAGTTTGCCCTTTATTGAGACTACACAATTATTTAAACGATTCGTGTTCCGAGCGAAATATATTGATTGTGGTAACCATTAAGAGGAAATTTAAACAACATGCACGTTCACACACTTCATAATTATGGCAACATTCCCTATAAAGTCGAGACGGTAGGAATATTTGGCTACTGGGTTGTATTGGTCTGTCGCATAACTCTGAATACATGGGCCACTTGAGGTTTATTTCTCTGCAGGATGTGCGTTTACTTACTGGTTTTTAATCATTAATTTTGTGTGTGTGTGAGGATGGGTAGGAGAGAGGGCGTGGTGAATTTGGGTGGGAGGACGTCCATCAAATCTCTGGAGTCCGACTCGAGTAATATGAGTGAGAGCGAGCGCTGCTCTGTGAGAAAACCTATCGATCCTTGTCTCACACTCAATTGGTTCTCTATTTATTCGGACACGAAGTAAGACCAGACCGTGGATAAAGCGGCCCCATTCACCTTCTGGTCAGGCCATATATCTGAAGTTTGTTCAGAGAGACCCAGCTTCTAGAATTAGAGCAAAATGTGAAAAAAAACTCCCGAGTTATCTTTCTCTCCCTTTTCTTCCTTATACAATCTTGTTCTTTTTTCATTTAATTTTTTTTTTATAAAAAACCTCTCTGGGGCTATGATTCCACAAGTACAAATTTATTTTGTTTTGAAATTTGCAGGCTATCAAGTTAAGCATATAATTATGATTAGAACCGAACGGTTTTGTTTTGTTGTTGTTATATTGTAAAAGTAAAAACAGCCTGTTTGTTCATTTTGTTTTTATGGAATCGATCGCTTGCTTGTCTTCCCCTTTGTTATGCACACCATTAGAACTAAGTTGGGCTTCCTGGTCTTAGTCCCGACAAAGAATAGAAACACTGCGCTGAGTTCTGGAGAGGCTCCTCCAAGTGGGCTGTCCGTCTGTCACGACCTGGCAAGCTTCAGGGCTGTGGTGGATAAAACCATTATTATTTTCACTGATAATCATAATGGTAACTCTGCAGGAAGAAGTGGTATAAGTCTCTTCCTCTCTCTCTCTCTCTCTCTCTCTCCTACTTCTCGACTGTCTTCTCTGTCTGTCTGTCTCTCATCACCATCTATCTCTCTTTCTCTCTCGTCAAAGTTTATTTCCTTATAGTCTATCTTTCTTTCTCTCTTTTTTGTCTTATTGTTTATTTAATATGAAACGTGCTGCAAGCATTGGGTCGGTATAACTATATCCTCTTCCTGGTTGCAGTGTGTGCAATACTGCAATATGAGACACTGCCAGCTCAGCGTCGACAGAGACTTAAGTCTTGACAATTATTGCGAATACTGTACTGCGCTCGGGAATCGAACAGTTTCAATCGCGAATTTCGTAGGTAATTTAAAATATGGGAAAATCGCCCTAAGTAAAGTGGTATCAGCGTTTTGAGGAGAGTGTACATTACTGTCTGTCTTTTTCTTTATTCTCTCTCTCTCTATCTCTCATTCTCTCTCACTCTTTATCTACCCCCCCTCCCTGCCCCTCTTTCTTCTCTTCCCTCTCTCCGTCTTCATCAATATGCATATCTGTTTGAAGTATGTCTCTCAGCCCTTCCTTCCTGTTCTCATCGTTCTGTCATTCTTCCCTCCGCTGTGTCTCTCATGTGTCCTCTCTTTTCTTGCGCCGCTTCTTAGCCTAAGTATAAACGTGAATTAGGTTATTCTCTATCACTTAGTACGAAATTCTGCTTAGTACTGCATCATGCACTTGCACACACTCAGAGTGTAGCAACCGCAACACATGCTCTCTCTCTCTCTCTCTCTCTCTCTCTCTCTCTCTCTCTCTCTCTCTCTCTACAAAACAAAACAAAAAACACGTTTCATCCAAAGCACGCAAACCATATAAGGTAAAGCAACAGTCCCTGCAGTAAAAAGAAAAATGTACTGCCCTCCTTGCATGTAAATGTATTATTGGGCACACACGTGCGCAATGCATTTAAAACTTGGGTTGGGAATACAGTCTGATGCATGGTTGAATGGGAGCAGCTTGCGCTCATTGTCAACTCATCGTAAAACCAACCGACCTTGAAAAGGCGGGCAGAGTGTGTATTGATCGGCGTCTCCCTATAGCGGGTTGAAGGCTGCAGTGTGTTTGTATGGCTCATACACGTTGAGAACGAAAGTGATTGCTCTGATGATGATAGACGCCTCTGTATAGATGAACCTTGTAGTTTTATAGAAGTGTCTGTGTGTGCAAAATGCAAATGGTGTGTTAGCATTTCCTTCATTGTATCTTCAAGTTAATTTTAGTTGCTGGAAAAACTTAGTTTTTGTTTGTTTTTAACATTTTTTTTATTTCTTGAACGCTGTCAAATATTTCACCCAAATTAACGTGTCCTTTTTATATGACTATAATTTTGTTTTGTTTTGTTTTTAAAGATTTTTTGCATGCTAAGTTTGTCATAAAGAAGGCTGTAAAATTCCGGTTAGACACGAAAGAGTGTAAAATATGTATACAAAATTTACTTCTGTTTAGTCTTACCACGTACCTCGTGTGTTTCAAAAGCCAATAGGTCTAATGTTGCGCAATGTATACAGAAGGCAACTTACTTGACATTTTCACCTTGTTTGCCTCTCTGTCGCCCTCTTGTCTTAAAACCCCTAATACATGTACAACGAAACTTTCTTTGAGCGCTGTAAGCTTTTTGTCGGAATGAGTGAAAGGCAAGCAATGTATGGATAAGTATGTTGAAAAGAACCAAGGACTAGGGGGGGGGGGGGGGGGGGGGGGCGGAAGAAGGAGTGGTGCGGCTGTGTTAAAGACGACACTCTGACCATCAGAAAACTCGCCAGGTAAGTCCTGAGGCCCAGGACGGATAATATGATATTATAATTCTCCATAATGTATGGATAAGTATGTTGAAAAGAACCAAGGACTAGATAAAATTATTGTTTATGTCAATATGACTGTATGAATATATAGTTCCTGCGACATTAGGACAGACAATCAAACCGCTACACCCACACCGCCTTAAGTGAGATGCTTAGGTTAAATTGGTGTTACTTAATAAATGATAGGGGAAGGGTGGTAGGAGACAAACAATTTTTAAAGACTTTCTGAAAATGACACGGGGCTCGCCTTTCATAAAGTAGGTTCTATGACCTAAATCAATAGACCCTACAATTATCGATCTAAAAATGGTCTCAACAGTAAAAAAAGAAACAGCATTCAATGTGGCACAAATGTTACAACACGATCAGAAGTATAAACACTTCTCTCTCTACAAAAAAAAAAAAAAAAAAAAAAAAAAAAAAACACCCAATCAATCTTCTATCACTCTACCGCCTCTGCTCTTATATACACAAAGGGCAGATCTACTCTCGAAATCTATTGAAAGGTCCCGAATCTTAGCTTATATATATATTTGTCTTCGTCTCAAACTTAGACATGCGATCAAATCCAAACCGCTCCACCCTAAAATTCCAAATTTTACAGTAAAATTACAAATGAGCCAGAGAAAATTTTAGAGTCATAAAACTAATAACATCAACGCCTAATCAATTTTTAATTAATCAATGTTATCAACCATAATTACCAATCATCTTTTTACCGGTCGGAAATCTATTGAATAGTTATAGAAAAAAGACGTGTGTTCAATAGTAAAAAGTAAATAATTTTCACACATGTATGAATTGTAAGGTAACTGGAAATTTTTACTTGTTGAAACTTTTGTTTGTTTGTTTTTTTGTTTTGTTTTTGGGGGTGGTATTTGTTTTGTTTTGTGAGACTTTTCCGACATATTTAACCCTTAGATTGGCAAGGATATAACCTACTAGGCCTAGGCCTATCTGGATGTAGATCTAGATCTAAATAGACATAATATTTTGTACTTATTCTTTTTGGGAATATAATGCTCATGTTCGTGCCCGATCTCGAATGACTCTCAATGTAGGCATGCAAATTAATTGCGATTGTGCTTAATGATTTTTCCGCAAAATGAAACGCAAGATGACTTGTGTAGATCAAACAAAAAGGTGCTAACACAAGAGCGTATCAACCAGTGCAACATGTTTACGTGTGCTAGATGATTGGAAAAGGCTAATTAAATTTCGAGTAGTTTCTAGTACTTTCACCAAGCCGGTAAGGCTGATTCGAGGAACACCACTATGTAGTAGCCTTAGCGTAAGCAATGTCACAAAGAGTAATCGAAGCGCCGAGTATCCCTTACTGCACACCTCTCGAGATGGAATAGTGGCGCAGGTAGCTACTACTGAATTAGCTAGATTTAGGTAAAGATAAATTGAATCTAGCACATTCGAGTTGAGTTGGTTTAACGTCCGACATCAGCACTAAATAGACCATATTGTGGACGGGCCCCAAGACTGATGCCTGACAATTTTATGCGCTGTCACACGAGACAAGGCGATGTGATGGCTCCTATCTCAGCCGTTCACATTACACTGACACCGACCCAGCCAGTAGGGAGCGAAATCGCCAGAACTCGAACCCAGACTTTTTGCGTCGGAAGCCGTAGCATTTTCGAATAGGAGGGAGTAGCAGTCCGTTGCTATCTTCTTGCCCCTTCCACTCGTCATAGTACGAGAGCACTAGATTCATTCCCTCTGAGACCTCTCTCAGTCTAAGGTGTCGAAAACAGGGCAAGTCCGTTATCTTTGGGATTCAGACTTCAGGATGACAAACGAGAGTGAGAGAGAGAAGAATGTTCATGAATATGTTTTGTTTGATAGAGTAAGAGTGATAGACGAACGGACAGAAGGGATAGGGAGATATTTAGATAGATAAAGAGATATTATAAAGATAAATAAGTAAATAAATAGACAGTGAGAGAGATAGAATAAAAAAGAAAAAGGTATAAACAGACAGACAAGCAGAATGAAATGCTACAGCGTCCATATTGTTTTTACTTCAAAGAGTAATCCAAATTGCCCGTCCTTTATACATTGTAATCACATTGAAGCTCTGTTGGATCTAACGTCAGAGCCAAATTGATCTAGGTTTGTTTCTACTGGCACAGGGCATGTTCATAAACAAATTACGTCTGTACGCAATGAAACCAGGAAGTCCCTAATCAGAGTTCCTTTATGGCATTCTGATAGGAAACGAGAAAGTCTGGATTGTTTACAAGAACTACTAGATCTACAGACAATAATTCAATTAATATTGTGTCTATAGAACGATGTCTTCTTGACCGAGGAGTCTTTTTTATTATTGTAAACAATCGAAAGTTGACTTTTTGCGTGGTAAGGTAAGAGCACGGCTTGATCTTAACATAATAGCAAATCTTTCCAAATCATGTTGCTCCTGTCCACAGTATTTTGTCCTCCAACATGGCGATACAAATTATGATACTGACCCAAACAGCCTGATCATGGTCAGTACAGACTAGGAAAACATGCTCACTTCCACTCACATCAAACATAATCATATCTCTATAACTGGAAAGTTACATACATGACACGAACAGGGTGTTATCTGCATGCATAAATAGAAGTCAGAGCGGTCTCGAACCATGGACCTCTTCCCTCCCACAAGGAGAGAATAAAAAAGCATTGTACATGTAGTAGTGTTGGGGTGGCAGAGATTGATACCGCATTTATGTACGCCACGATTTGCCTTGCCAAGAAAAGATCAGGTACACCTATAACCAAGCCGTCAACAACAATAACTGTTTCAATATCACACAGGTATCATCCGTGCTGGCATACCGCTGCTTCTCAGTGGGAGGTTTGGGTTCGAATTCTTTCCCGCCATTTTATTCATTTTCGTCGTTTTTTTCTCTCTCTTGGCCTCTATCTCGATTTTAAAGCCAATCTACGTTTGTGATCTTCCTCAACTCTTCATATCGATTGCGAGAGGACGTTATTTTTCTAGATACATGTACATGACTGCGGTAATTAATTACTAACCTCTCACGCAGTCTAGAGAATTAGTTACTGATGGCATCTTGTGATAAAACCATAGTAAGATCAGGGTTCTGGTCCCATGTGCAACATTATCATTAATGGGCAGTAACAATAGAGTTGTTGACACTGATTTGACACTCATACTCGCCCCAACTGATAATAATTTTGTTACCACATATTTGCCACCTCAACACCAGAAAGAGCTTTGTAAGCAAAGTACTAAAAATCACCAGAAATCTTGATATGATAACAAAAACATGAACAAAGGCTGGTGGCTGACTCAGGATGGAAAAAAAAAAGGGGGGGGGGGGGGCGATCTGCCGAGAGTCGTCGGGAGATATCCGGTTCGAAACCCATAATCGGTCAAAATTTTAATTTTTCAATTTCGCCCCCTTCTAATGGACGGTGTCAGTATGATGAGACCCACTTAGACAAGCCCTGGCATAGCGTACAAGACGACAATAGTAATGTCATACATTAGTCTTGGGACTCGTTCCCAACATAGCACGTGTGCTGACGTTGGCTGTTCAGAAATCAGCTCAACTGGTGGCTGATCACGTCAGCCGTACCCAAGGCTGGGCACTCCATCGCAGGGAAACTCGTTACCGCTTGTTATAAACCGCACTCGACACTCTGTAATCTTTAATAACCTCTCCACCAGTGTCTTGGGTAGGCAACATTACTTCACCACATCAATTAAATGCCATTCTTTGACTTCTAATTATCTTCTGGTTTAGATCTAGTTAATCTCTGATTAACATTAACTACTTACGTTCCACCCAAAATGCCCTGTCATTTGTTAGTCTTCGTTTTTGGTTGGAGCTTATTTTCTAGTTTTTCAATCCCAGCCTGAAAGTTTGATGAAGAGGAACTACAGAAGGCCTTTCAGTTTTAATTCTGTAGGCACATTGTGGCCCCAGATTGTAGATACAGAGACTACGCTAGCTCTCGGGACAAAATTAATAACTCTGTTTATCGCCATAAGTGTGTTGGTTTTATACTCCTGGTTTCCAAAGTTTCGTATTATCTTTTTGTGTTGAAACATAGTCTACAGACGCCCTTTCCCCTCTTTTATTTTTCTCTGCTTTTTTCTTCCTTTTTTTTAAAAAAAGATTTAATTGGTACGAGTGCTACGGACTTAGTCCTGAAAAGCGTCACAGTGCTGGATTTGTGCCTTCACACATTTTGTGTGTTTTTGAAACGTGCCAGCAACGACACGTTATTTTCCTTATGGAGGTGCCAGTCCAACAGTTTTAGCAGAACCTTTATAATTGGCTGTCTAAACTCCATTAGGTTAGCAAGCTCATAAAAGAAATTGAAATTATCTGAAAATTTATAAAACTATAGAGAAATGATATGATACTGTTAGGAATACAATATCGGCACCTTTTAATTTATATTGCCCAATGAAGTTTAATCACCCGCTAAGCTCTTTATTCAACACATATCACCGGTATTTAGTAGATGTATATTATATCTCTTTCTTGACACAACCCTGTCACGAATAAGACAGTGCAATGTTTGTTTTAAAGCTTGGGTTTAAATTTTCACTTGATCATAGACTGAAAGGAACCAAGTACCGTATCCACATCACTGCTTTGTTGAGCCCGCATCAGGAGTTTTTAGTGCCGGATAAAAAATTAAATTTTCAAACTCCAACCACAACATCATTCGAACATATCATATTGAAAAGCCACAGTGTGTGGTCAGAAGTGAATACCCAAGTACGTATTGCAGTATCATAATTATCTATTAGCTTGTTCGTGAATTTCGAGTCATATGCAGCCGTTGAATGAATAGCTAAAAGAAACCTACACCCACTCTCGTAGTATTACGGAATTTGCCAAGTCTTTGTTTTGGCCTTATAGCAGATTAACCGTGAAACCCAGGTGGCCTTTCTGGAGCCATCTCCACACCCATCTCCACACGTAGACACACAGAGAGAGATGATCATTGGTCGGAGCACGACCAGAACAGCCACAGGTATTTCCCTTTCCGTGGCCATCTTTCCTGATTAGTAACAAAGTAATGATAACATGATTAGATACGTGATGGTACATTCTCAGTTGAGGCATCGAAAGCATCGCCGTTGCTAATATTAGGCTTGTGGAAAATATGACGGTCTCTCCCATTAGTGCTCAGTGACTGACTTTATTGAGACGCGAATCCCCACATTATGATCTCGCACCTCATAGCTAGGCAATATTTTTATATAATATTTATTATATTATTATATTTTTAAAATATTTATTATATTAAAGATAATAAAGTTTGTAAAGTGCGCGACACTGTTGTAAAGCCTTTAAACAGTTTAGCGGCTGTGTACTAAAACCTCCATCCCACACGCAACCAGGGCTGGGATGGGCAGGACACACGCACAGCGCCTACAGCTCGCCGTTTCTTCACGGTTCACTTACATTGAGAAGTTGGACCTCATACCACCATCTGGAACAGAATGGATGATTATTATTATTAGGGAGTTTAAAACATTAATGGCTAGAAGAAAGAAAAATGAAAAATATGCAAGGTGAGGGGCACCAAGATTATTACAAAAAAAATTTACAATATCTTGCTGCAAAATCTGACACCCTTCTAGATAATTATGAACTCTGTAAATGTATCGAGATTACAAACCTTGCGGTAAACGATATCTTCTTGAAGTGATCTGATTGAACCTTGCAATCGATCTTAGATACATTGGCATGTCGATAGAATGCACCGGGCCCTACAGGTGTTGATGCTTTCAGTCAACAAAAGACAATAGTAAACCCATGCCAAGCAAAGTTAGTGAGTCTCTGGATTTGTCTCTAATCGTTTTTGTTATCTCTCTTCATTAGTTCTTTCCTCTTTGTGTGGCAACCAAACCTGTCGTTTTTTCTTCTTCTAAGTAACTGGTCAATATCATTTACATACGTATGTTTTAATTTGTATATGTTCCTAGTCGCATTCAATATTTCCTCCAATTATGGCATGTTTTGATAGATGGGTTGCAACTTATTTTTCGTGCTGACAAAGAGTAAGATTGTTGTCTATATGGACTTCCCTCCTCCGCTCGCCCAACCTTTCCACCATTGTGTACCTGTAGGTACTGTGTCTGTACCAAGCCAGCTTGCCTGCAGAATGCAGCTCTGCCAGCTACCAGTCACCACTACTGACTCTTATCATTGCGGTTCTCGTCAAGTTAGTCAGGCCCGTCTATCTGCGTGCGTGGGAAGACTGCTGAGTGAATCATAACACTGTCTACTCCGCCTACACCGTCTGGCTACTGTCTTAAGACCAGCAGATCCAGATTTTGATAGCAATCCTTTACACCAGTCACGTTTTGGTTGACACTAATGGAAAATATTGTTGATAAACTAGAATCTACGTTGTAGTGATAGTATTCCTTGCCCTGTCTTGTATTTCCACATAATTTATAGTACCATTATTAATTTCAAATTGTATATCGGTCGGAGTTGGATTTGAGTTGGTTTAACGTCCAACGTCAGTACTATATGGCTATATTGTGGACGGGCCCCAAGACTGACTTTTTGTGCTGCTGCTGCTGCTGCTGCTGCCACTCACGAGACAGGTCGGGGATACCATGTGTACTGTCTCAGTATATCGGTTGGTTTCAGCAATCTAGTCTGTTCTAATCTTCTCCCCTATGTTATCATCGGTGAGCTCTCCTTATAGATTTGAATATTTCCCTTCCCTCTGCCTTTCTATCTATCTTTCACTGTCTCTCTTTTTTCCTCTCTATCTCTATGTCTTTACCCTTTGTCTATATAGTATCTCTGTACGTGTGTTTATTATTTTTACAATTTATGCCTTTTTGTATGTTTATGTCTTAGTCTATTATAAGTGGCTGTTTGTTTTTATTCCTAATCACCCACTCCTTTCCTCCTCCCCTTCCGTGAATCCCCCTTCAGCCCCCGCTCCCCATCCCCTTGTTTTAGTTCCTCCATTTTACTTCCAAATTTTCTCTTGCTTCTCTCTACGTCTTCGATAGTTTTCTTTCTTTCTCCTTCCACTGTCTCCTCTTCCATGTCTCTCTTTCTTTCCTAGTCATCTATACCTTCTCTCCTTCGTGGTCTCTCCCCCCCCCACACACACACACAGACCGGTGTAATACGCCACTCTATTGAAATGTTTGAAATTTATACAGCAAAATATAAGATATAATGGAGGATGCACTTGAAAAATATTTTCAATATGTAACAAGATCCTGCTGCTTCAATTAAAAAACAAAACAAAACAAAAATGAAGAGTGTCGTAGCTTATTTTGTTGGGAATTGGGGCACTTTACCCTATAAACACCGTGACGGTCCTCTACAAAAATAGAGTCGTTTAAGCGTAGATATAGTCTGTTTGGGGGCCATCACAGAGACTCTAGGAGTTAGTTTGGGGTCCGCCATATGGACTCTTGAGTAGCGCTGGCGGTGGGTTGGAGTGGCGTGCAACACCGGTGCAAGTGAAAGCGTAGACGGTAGACTAACAAAGCGTTAACAAAGCGTGGAGAGACAGCATCACGCCTCATCTTACCACTAACTACCATCAGCATAGCTTGCATAGTCCCTTCTCATTCAGTTTAATTAATATCTGCTACCGATCACCCATTTATCATATGTGTTATTGCTACGAAAATCATAAGATATATATGCATATTCCCCATTGCCACATATGAATGTGAAGGGTGGACAATTGCAAAAACAGATGAAAAGAAACTGTTCTGTTGGATTTATGTGCTACAGGAAAATGTTCCACTGGCAGCATACAGTACAGAAAATGGTGACACACTAAAAGCATTTAAGATCAAACCAAATTTGCTTTTGAATATCATCAAAGAAAGTAGACTGAAATAGGCAAGAAGGATCGCCCAAGACCGAGCTCTTCAGGCAGATTGTACGGGAGGCTACGTCAAACACTTCCGACAAGCCAGCATGACGATGATGATAATTATTGCTACTGCGACAAAACAAACAAACACAAACAAACAAACAAATAACCACCCATCATCACCACCACCACCACAACAACAACAACAACAACAACAACAACAACAACAACAACAACAACAACAACAACAACAACAACAACAACAACAACAGTTATGTTTATGATAAAAACAAAATAAAAAAACAAATAACAACTTAAACAAGCGACAAAGAAAAACTTAACTTCAGTTATTTGTTCTCATACTCATACATCGTCCAGCGCATGGGAATTGGACACTTATTTCCCGAAACGACGACAAACAAAATTGGGTGGCATGCATCGTCCGCTTTTACCGATGTGTGTCAGTAGGACATAAGAGATCAGAAGAGAGGTTGGGGGAGTGAGTGAAATATATAGATTGAGTGAGCGAGAGAAAATTTAATAGAGAAATAGGTTGAGGGAGTGTGAGTTGTAAAGAGACTTAGAGAGAATGTGAAAGATAGGTTTATAATGAGATAGTATAGTTAGTTGGCTGAGAGAGGGGGGGAGAGAGAGAGAGAGAGAGAGAGAGAGAGAGAGAGAGAGAGAGAGAGAGAGGGGGGGGGGAGGGAGAGAAAGGAGAAAGAGAGAGAGAGAGAGAGAGAGAGAGAGAGAGAGGGAGAGAGAGAGAGGAGGGAGAGAGAGAGAAAGAGAAAACGAGTGGGGGGGGGAAGGGAGGGAGGGAGGGAGGGGAGTGAGTGAGTCGAGTGAATGAGTGAGTGAGTGAGTGGGTAAGTAGGAACTGGACATATAGCTCTTTACTGACCAAGCTTCCCGTCTGCTCTCCGTCTGGCTCAGTTTATCATACTCACCAATTTAGAAATTATCTCAAGTGTCCCCTCTCTCTCTCTCTCTCTCTCTCTGTGTCTGTGTCTGTCTGTCTGCCTGTCTGTCTCCGTCTTTCTCCTCCCCTTCCTTTATTTCGTGCAAGTTTAACCCACAACCGCTTTTTCCGAACAATTACCATTCACCACAAAAGTTAAAACAGTTGTTACATGGCATTGTTCCGTGACACGGAACGGACAACTCAACAACCCCGAGGCGGAAGTAAAAAACTGTGGCCTCTTCTCCTGTAGCTCCAGGCTGATTTGTTTACTGACTGTATTGTGGCTGGGAACACGCCAAGAAACAAATGTTTAAAAATAAAATGAATAGAAATTAAAAAACCAAAAATATGCCAATAATTCCCCTTTCAAACATGCTTTCCAAGTTCAGCATAATTATAAGTCCTGTGTAGTTATTCCCGTATACGCTGAAAATCAAGCTCGAGACGCCCACAAAGCATTGTGCGCTCACGATCTGGCGTCTCTTGAAAAGATGAATATGATTCGAATTCATTGTTTACAAGTAGAATGTTAGGTGGAGAGATCATTCGATAGAGCACTGCGCCCACAATGAGGTGGTGTTGGGTTCGATCATCAGCTAGGACATCGTTCTATGCAGTCGCATTCCATCTAAGCAACCCTGTCTTGGTTTTTCACTTCTGTATTGGGTGTTTCCATCAAGTTTTTGAAAACGCAGTGCCAATGAAAAAAATATATTTACGCACTTCTTTTTGTATGCTGATTTAGCTTCAAATTTAATCAAGGGAAGGAGGAATTCCATCCAGCCCATCGATCTGTACGCCACTTAATCTTGCATTAGAAACTAAAGCAACAAATCGCACAATAATAATATGTAAAACGAATCCAGTCCCTGATCGCGCCGTGTTTACCCATCTTGTTGACAGCCTCAACAATGTACATTGACAGAGTGTCCTTCCAACAATGTTAATGCTCCCAATGCAGTTGTCTTTATAATGGATCTCCGGCATACTTAGGTGACAGAAATAACCACGGGAAAAGGTTCCGTGCGGAGAGCATAACAATACAATGTACCGGCACCGACATTTTTGTCCGTCTGCAGGTTCCGACAGTAATACCTCGGTGGCAGGCGAGCCAACTGTTTTTTTTTTTAACGTCATCGGCAGCAACTATGCTATGCAGCCGACAGGTCCCAGGACTTAGATCTGACAATCTTACGCTCTGACACACTGTCTCAATCGTTCACATAATAATGACAAGAAACTAACCATTAAGGCACGATCCCAATCATGGGCTTGAACCGGGACCTTCCAAACAGAAGGCCAACGCTCTAACACTTGAGCCAGCTCCGGGTCAGAACAGGAGTTCAGTGTTACGCTTTCACGGATCAGAACTAGATCTAGTGTCCGTCAAGTTCGCTGGATTGGATTCATGATCATTTTGCGAACACAGCTACTAACAATAAAGATGTTCTGTAAACATCTCTATCGCTCCTACAATTTACTTCCTAGATCTAGACATATAGCCGTTGTTTTTAAACGTAGGTAAAACTTTTAGTCCGGCGCAATGTTTTCCTCAAAAATCATTTTCAACGGGGAAGTAATTTTTAAAACCGTTTAAGGGTTTGCTTTTTTCTTTCTGTGTTTGTGTGTGTGTGTGTGTGTGTGTGTGTGTGTGTGTGTGTGTGTGTGTGTGTGTTATCTTTAAAAAACGTTCATCTAAAAAAAAAAAAAAGTAATATAGACTACATTTATTAAAATGCGACAGTGCAGCTTTCATAATTATGATCTGATCCTGGTCTGGGATCAATAGTTTTCTCGGAAACTTCCATTTTAATACATCGTTTTAATACATCGTGCGTACATGTACATGCATGTACAACAATTTAACTCCCCCCTCCCCCTTCCTTTCCCTACCTCTCTTTCTCAGTCCCCGTCCCATTGTCCTCTAATCTACTAGATTATACATGTACCTGTCTGCTTGTCAACTTTTTTTTCTTCTTCTGCCGCTCACTTCCTCCCTAGAAGCTTAAAAGCGCATTAAGAAACGTAGACTGAAATATTCATTTTATTATGTCCTGTTAAAACAAACCACTGTAGACATGAAGCATTAGCTCCTGACATCTTGATAGGTTTGTTTTTTACTCTCGTGCTGCATGCTATTCGTCTACTGTATCATTAATAACGCGCTCGTTTGCCCTTTTTTTTTACTGGCCTCTTTTCTTTTCTTTTTCTTTCATGCCTTTGTCTACGCCTTTCTATCTGCCTCTTTGTGCGTGTGGTTTTGTCTGTGATCTTGTTTCTATCTTTTGGTCTCTCATTACTCCTGTGTCTGTCCGTAAATGTCTCTGTCTCCTCCCCCTCTCTCTTTCCCTCTCCCTCTCTCTCTCTCTCTCTCTCTCTCTCTCTCTCTCTCTCTCTCTCTCTCTCTCTCTCTCTCTCTCTCTCTCTCTCTCTCTCTCTCTCTCTCTCTCCAAAATCAGTCATATATGCAATCTTTTTGATGCTTACCTGTTAAGTTAAAACCTTCCTTGAACCATTTTAACCATTTTAAGTGAAACAAGATCTAGAGAGTATTGCTAAAGGAGAAGGAAAAAGTTCACGGCAAAACGCCATGACAAGCTGTTGGTCTTGATCTAGCCTAGAATATTCAAAAAGGAAGTAAATTTAGACAACCAACAATGGTATATAAATACACGGTAAGTCATGGATCTAAATCTACTTCCTCTTTGCACTTAACACCCCTAGCGAATTTAATGACATCGCTCATAGAGAGATGGGGTATGGGGTATGGGCACCCGACTCTTGGCAGCGCTCACATCTTGTTCAGTTCAAAGAAGTGGACGATCTTTATAGTGTAACTTTTATTTTTTTTCTAACCCTAAAACCACCGTATGTAGATTAAAAAAACAAAAAAAGAGCCTTGTTGGTCTATTTTTTCAGTAAGAAGATAGCTCGCCATGCTGTAACCAGACCTGTTGTAAAATCTGTGTTGGCTTTAACGGTTTTACAGAAATGTACCTACTTGTTTCTACTTTTTCTAAGCATTGTTGTTTCTCTCAACGACATTTCCCCATTTCTTCTTCTTCTTCTTCTTCTTCTTCTTCTTCTTCTTCTTCTTCTTCTTCTTCTTCTTCTTCTTCTTCTTCTTCTTCTTCTTCTTCTTCTTCTTCTTCTTTTTCTTCTTCTTTTTATTTTTCTTCTTCTTCCTTGGCATTGAAAAAATATCTGATTATGGCAATGATATTAACTAATGTTGAGGAGAACACTGAAACACTAAAACCGTCAACTCTTTTCATTCATAATTTATACATGGCCATAGATGAAAGCAAAGGGAGAGGAGTGTAGTTTATCTTTCAGTTAGTGGGTCTTGCCTTTGTAAATGAAATAAGCACTGACTGAGATTGTGTAGGTAAAACGCGAACGTAGCTCGACTAAAGGGCCCTGATTGAGGTCGAGCAAAACCAGCACTTCGCTTTCCTTTCACTAATTATCAAGTTAGGAGATAGGAGGAGAACAAATCTACATTTATCATCCTAATGTTATGTTTTGAAACAGTCTAGCTTTACTTTTTTCACCTCCTCTGTTTAGTTTGGCACATTTTAAAACGTTTTAAATTGTTATTTATCTCGATACTGAGGGTTAGGGACTAAGAGTTAAGAAAATACGAACGTCTCTTAACGTTTTCATTCATTTGGGAACGTGGATTTCTTTGTTCTATTTCAATATTCGCTACCAATGGATTGACTGCCTCGGTAGAGTCGTGTAATTCGCATGTTTCGTAAGATTTTCCTCTGTTTTGATATTAATCTGTTCATATTTTTTCCTTTATCACTTCATCTCTTTAGTTCATATAACATAGTGAAACATAAAAATGAAACTTGGTTTGAGTTAAGTGTAAATAAAAACGAAGCGAAACAATACCCCCCCCCCAAAAAAAAAAAAAAAAAAAAAAAAATCAACAACAAACAAACAAAAAAAAACAAAAAAAAAACAACAACAAACAAACCAAAAACCAAAAACAACAACAAACAAACACAAAAAACCCCAAACCGCAACAAAATACAAAACTAACAACAAAAGTACAAAAAACATCAACAACAACAAAGAACAAAAATCAAACAACAACCTAACTTGAAAGGCATTCATGAGAAAAAAAAACAAACATTTTTTTCCCTTTTCCAGAGTTGAAAAGATCGTCATCGTCTATTTTATATCTTTATTCTTTTGTAATAGATGCTCACTTTTTTTACTTACCGAATTTTTCTATTAGATCTTTTCTTTCGCTCGGTTTCTTTGGAAAACTGAAAGCCCAGCAATTTTTCTGATTATTTAAGAAATTGATGATTATGCATACGCACATAGATCTAGCAGTACAGTCTTTTTCGTCAAAGTTAAAAAACAATAATTTTTCGATTTCAGTTGAACTGCGTGATAATTACATAGGTCGGTTCAAACTATCACGTGTGTAACACTGGCATCTCCTCTGTTTCAGCGCCATCGTGGAGAAATACCTGCTGGAGAAGTCCCGCATCGTGTTTCAAGCCAGGGAGGAAAGGTGAGAACTCTGCCTGTCTAACAACAAAGTTGTTTGAACTCCTAAGATTTTACATTGGTCAACCTGTCCTTTCGCTTTATGTCTCTCTACCTATCTCTTCCCATCCATACAAACATTTTATATTAATATTTTAACAATCACGTTTCGGTGTTTTCTTCTTCATTGTCTTCAACACTATTTTTTTAACGTCATCTCGATGGCGCCACCAGATCATCATCATCATCATCATCATCATCATCATCATCATCATCATCATCATCATCATCATCATCATCATCATCATCATCATCATCATCATCATCATCATCATCATCATCATCATCATCATCATCATCATCATCATCATCACCATCGTTAATTCATTCAGTCTGTTTTATCATTTTCCTTTAATTTGTAGTTTGATTATTATACATGTATTATCCTCTGATCCCCGCGTCCAGGAACTACCATGTGTTCTACTACCTACTGGCTGGCTCCACTGACCGCGAGAGGGAAGCTCTGCACCTACTGCAGGCTGATCGCTACATCTACCTGTCTCAGGTAAGCTGACGTTGGACGTTAAGCAACACCATTAACTTTTACCCTTATATATATATATATATCTCATCTCCTTACATCCCCTGAGTTTCGCTTCTAAATAAGCCTAATTGAAGACTTTGACTCTGTTCATGTGAAACTCTTGCTAGTGATCGAACCTCGAACCCCTGACTCATACGCCTAGCTATCTACCCACTGAGCTAGATAGGAATCTAGCGTCCCGCACACTCCCAGGTTTTATCGTGTTCCTGTCGGGCGGTCCCTGGTGCGACAGGTCTTCATCTTGTGCACGCGCTGTCAAATAAAAAAGCTGGCACATGGTACAGCGAAGGTAGCCAGGCTTTCTATCGTACTTCTAGCGTCAATCTGCAGGCTATGTAGGCTATATTGTCTCTGGTACCTGTTCCATCAGAACATAGCGCCGAGAACTATGGCGTATGCAGATTCCAGCCTCGATAGGGCACCATTTATTTGTAACATTTCGCCCCCTACTCGTTGGATCGGTGTCAGTAATAATAATGTGACCGACTGAGACAATGGCCTTGGTATGTCCGTACTATCTCTTAATAAGAGAGTCTTGGGAACCTAGAGGACATAAAGTTACAAAATTTTCCTCCTACATAGAAAACAGAAGAATGTAGCCAGGATTTTAGAATGTGTCTTCAGTGGGTAAATCAATGTGTTCCCGTGCATCATTCATGTTTTGTGTCTACGAAGCTCGTTGCCAAAAAGACTTTCTTCTCCTAGGTACTAAATTTAACAAAGCTCGAGAATGCTGTCGGTGATCGGATAATATATTGGCCTGTCTCACCACTATGTAATAAATACAAATTGTTAAAAAAAACAAAACAACAAAAGTAGCTGAAACTGCTGCAGCATCTACATTAAGCAAAGTGAAACTAATTGAACGATTTTCAGCCAACCCTGAATGTATCTGCGAAACAACCATTTATATCCTTTACTTGGCAAGTGTGAAAGGGGAGGAGTGAGTGAACGAGTGAGTGAGTGAGTGAGTGAGTTTGTTTTTACGGCACGTCAAGGGAGGAACAGACATTGTATCTCCATGGATGAGTCATCCAGCCGTTCCAAGACTCTAATGGAAGTTTGACAGAGAGCGGGGCAGCCCCCACCCACTGTTGCGAGTAACTGTTACAGGCTCTGAGTTAGTTTGTGGCATTAGGCCGAAGCTGCTCGGGGTGTAGGTGGAGTCATTAAAAGAAAATTATTGCAGCAAGTGTAACAAGGCTGTATCTTTTCTTCTTTATATCCAGTATTATGTCTTTAACCCTTTTTGTCATTTCCTTCCTTCTTTTCTTCTTTGTACTTGTTATTATACCCTTTACTCTTTTAGCATAGATAAGACACCGTGATAATATTATTGAGCTGAATGATAGGGAGAGCAAAAAACTTTTCCTCAGTAACATTTTGATCTAACTCTGCAAAAAAAGTTTATTGAAACAGACCGCTCTGTTTGTTTATTTCGATCGGCAGCCTGTGCCTAAGTATAGCTCCCATTGCGCCTGGTGCCTGGATGTGGGTTGTTTGCATGGGCGTGTGGCTGTAGGCCTTAGCTTAAGCACACATGGCGTGTGGCGGGCTGGGTGATAAGCGGCTCCTCCATCTCTTGCCACCAGGCCCAGGTGTAATGCCTGCTCATGGACCAGAATGGTCGCCCGCTGATTCACTTAGCGCGCTCACACTCTGAGGAGAAGCTGGTCGGATGCCGGACCTCACCTCGCTCAGTTCTTACCTCTTCTTTCATTTTCTTCTTCTGTCTTCATATTCATTATGTTTTACGCCCTTCTTGTCTCTTTATTTTTTCCTTCTGTGTACTTGATACAATATTATTTGTTACATACATTCTTGTTTTATGCCTTTCTTATATATCCCTTCTTTCACTTTTTCTTACGGGTACCTTTTATTGTTTGGTCTCTTCCTTCATTCCGCCCAAACCTCTTTATACACCTTCTTGTCTTTTCATCCCCTACTTTGTTTTGAGAACCGGGTATCATATAGTTCTTTTCTCAACTTTTGATGTCAAACATTTTGTCTCTCTCCATTATCTTCTCTTTGATTTATACGTTTGCCGCATGTCGATCCCTCACCCTAAAGCAAAATCGTGTTTGGTGTTACCAAAGAGTAGCAATAACTGGGATTTGAAGTTCCTGCCCCCTGCTCGTCATTCTAAGAGCACTACCGACGGAGCTACCAGGAAATCATACCCTGAACACGTTGATTAATATCTGCTCTTTCCAACCGCCAATCGATACAGATCGATAAATTGACATCGGCCAGCTGACTGGCCGGTTCGATCACTTTAGTCCAAGGTCGAGGTGATCAGGCCTGCCAATTATCCCCCCTTAACGGTTGTGACCTCATACTGCAGCCAGTAATACACTCATCTTGATTATCTTACTAATAACTAATCTTGATTACGAGTAGTGTTATTTCCAATTACTGTATACGTGTGTCTTTCTCTCTATGTGCCCTGAATACTCTCTCCTCATGTTATCCACTAAATAAACACTGCATTTGTGCTTGTGCTGCTAAACGGCGTACGAAATTTTTCGAATTTTTTTTTCTTTTAAAGACAAAAGTTGATCTTATCCCTCCTTCCTCTCTCTCTCTCTCTCTCTCTCTCTCTCTCTCTCTCTCTCTCTCTCTCCCTATCTTATATTTCTCTCCCCCCTCCCTCCCCTCCAGAGCTCCTGCTACAAAGTAGAGGGTGTTGATGAGCAGCATGAGTTTGCCCGCCTCAAGCAGTCTATGGAGATGGTGGGCTTCTCGCCAGAAACACAGAAAAAGTAAGTCCACCAATAGATACTGCTTGACCAACCGGTCCTCTATGTAAGAACTGTGCAACATCAAGAAGTAACACTCTCCCCCAAAATCAAAAACAACAAAAAAAACAAAACAAAAAACAACAACAAAAACAACAAAACAACAAACAAAAACAAACAAAACAACAACACCCCCCAAAATAAAAACAACAAACAAAAACAAAACAACAACAACAACAAAAAAAACCCCACACACACAAATAACCCCTGTAATACAAAAAAAAACCACCCAAACAAATAAAAAATAAAAACAAAGAAAAAATCGCACACATACAAACACACATGCCTGCACACCCAAAAATATTCAAACACAAACCTAGATTATCTAGATGGAGACAGGTGAAAAGACAATGATATCCAAATGAACTAGAAAGGGATTGAACCTGCACCTTCCATATGACAGGTATATGGCGTATTATCTAGTTTTGACTTCACTGGCCCAGCTTCTAGCTTGTTTTGTTAGGTGAGGTTTAGTGACCCCAGGCAACCAGTCTCTTTATCAAACTATAAAATGTTGATCAATCTCTGACTGCCTTGTAAGAACTGTACAAATCAAGAATGTATTGACATTTTGCTCTTCTGAGTCAGTGAGTTGAGCTGGTTTAACGTTCAACATTAGCACTATATAGGCTATATTGTGGACGTACCCCCGTTCTGACGTCTGACAATTTTATGTGCTGCCACGCCTGAGACAGGGTCGATCATATTAAACTGACACCGACCCAACCAGTAGGGAGCAAAATCGCCAGGGCTCGAACCCAGACCCTCTGCGTCGGAAGCCGATGTTCTACCCCTTCTGAGTGTCACTGTTTCTTCTCTTACTATTTTTTCCCCTGACTCTCTTTAGTTTTGAAGCAACAAAAGTTTCCTGAACAATGCTATACACACAATCCTTACTGAAACTGACACATTAACAAAGATTTGTACCCTAGAGCTGTTGCTCGTTAGTCTGGAACACTGCCGACTTAGCTGTGTGGCGCTTGATAGACCTTGCTAACAAGTAACATAATATCGGGCTTGGACTGATCTACCTAGTACCAAAACGAGGGGATATAATGGCCTAGCTGGAGGAAAAAACCCAACCAGCAGTCACAGCCGCTTATCAGGATCATAAGATAAGGATGTGTGCGCCATGGAAGCCGATGAAAATATACATAAGATATTGAGATATAAGTTAAGTGGTCGCACATGGCCATCGGGCTTAGCAGAAGAAGAAAGAGCAACAGAAAAGTGAGAAAGACTAAAAACGAACGAGAATGATTAGACGCTGTGAAATCCAAATGTTTACGTTTCTAATCTGTACATTCGTATAGCATTGTTTACACATTTGCCAGACTTGGGATAAAGTGTGAACTTTGCTCATTTTACAGCGACGATTTTGTTAACTTAAAATTGTTAAGTCTTTTGTCAAATAGTAAAATCCATTTAAGCAAAAAACGAAAACAAACTTGAAACAATATTTTTAAATGATTTTCATCTCTTTAATTCACACACGTGTACATAAAGCAACTATTAGTGGCGCTACTACTGTAAATATCTTAGACCAAAGGCAATAACCACACTTACCAACACTGCAGGCGTACAGTGAATAAAAACTAAACTAAACTTTGATAAGTGAAAATGCTCAGATGTATGTTCGTCACCAATAAAGCCAATCCAAAACTTATTATTACTGACCAGAGCTGGACATGCCCATATTTTAGACAAAATATCCTTTTTGTTCTTTTTTGAAACCTAATACCTGCATTGGGGCACTCCAACCTTTAGTGACTAAAACTCAAAATAATTTTGTTCTTAGTCATCTTAAACCAAAAAATAACAACTGAAATTATTATCACGGAACTTCCATAGGAATAGAAAAGGAAAAAAAAAAAACAGTAAAAAACTACTTGACTTTAACAATAAAAAATATCAAGAGCTATCACCACCACCAGGGAAAAAAAAGATCACAAACTTGTGTAGTGTGTCTAGAGCTCGACTTGCCAAGATGTTTTACACACACAAGTAAAGGCAGTGTCAAATTTTTCTTCGTTGTCCCATATTTAGTTATACTAGTTCATCAAATTTCAAACGGAAAGAGGGACATTAAAGTTTATTTTCGTAATGCTGGCCCAATTTCAACCAACTCTGGACTACGGTCTATGATTCCGAGCACAGTTCCTCATAATTCGAATTACTAGGGAATCAAAACTTCGAATTATGTGGGTTCAGATTACAGAAGGGACATACCTGAACCACAAATATGTTGAAAAAAAAAATAAACTGCTTACCTTCTTTGAAAAAAAATGTACCTTACGGTAGTTTCCTTTTGCAACCTTCTCCCAACTTCATTTCTTCGAAATGCATGTCTTAGGCTACCATAAGCATTGAATGGTGCGTGGCAGATAGTACTTTTTCTTAAAAAAGCCTATCGGTGGTGCCACCTTTGAATTAAGAGAATCAAACCAGAAAGACTTCGAATTGTGATTCAGATTCTATCACAGCCATATAAAACAGAATAACCTTTACTCTTGCGAAATTCGGTTTATGAGAAATTCGAACTACCAAACTTCGTTTTGTGAGGTTTATATTGTATTTATTTACTATCTAATATTTGACAATTATCTTTTCAGTTTCTTGTATTTCACTACACCATTGTGGTAAAAACTCCTACACTGACAATGAAAACAGATTAAACTTGCAGGAGATGTACATTTGGGCAGGCTCCCTGTCTCTCTGGTTGTGTGATATGTTTAGCCTGCCCCTCCGTCAGCAGCCCAACTTGGCGAGCTTCCCACCTCGGAACTTTTCCAGTCTTACCTGTCTCTCTCAGCCCTTTACAGTTAATAAGTTCGTACCTGGTTTTCATTTCCTTTCTAATTTTTTATCTTTCATTGTTCGCCTTCATGTTTTGTGTTTACCTGTCTCAACTTACGGTGCTTGTCTTCATCGTGCACTTAGAATCCTTTACATCGAGATAAATAATTCATAATTCCTTCTTTGTCTTAACTTTCATCTGTCCAACTCCGACCTTTTAAAAATTGTTTTGTTTATAATCTTGAAGTGCTGGTTGTATCTTTTTATTTTTACTGCCTTTTGTCTGCCTCATACAATGTAGTTATATTTTTATTTCAGGATTCATTATTTTTGAAGCATTTCTATGTTTACATTATCTTATATTGGTGTTGGAGTCATTGATTCTATCTTTTAATATGTGTCATCATATGTTATCAGTGTCACTTAAAAAAAAAAAGTTTTTGTGTTTCTTTTTGATTTGCAGAATTTTTAGTGTTCTTTCTGCTGTTCTTCACCTAGGAAACGTTGAATTCAAAAAGGTTAGTTGATTCATATCTGTCTGTCTGTCTGTCTGTCTGTCTGTCTGTCTGTCTGTCTGTCTGTCTGTCTGTCTGTCTGTCTGTCTGTCTGTCTGTCTGTCTGTCTGTCTGTCTGTCTGTCTGTCTGTCTGTCTGTCTGTCTGTCTGCCTGTCTGTCTGCCTGTCTGTCTGTCTGTCTGTGTCTCTATCAGACTTTCGCTTATATTATTTATCTCCCCCCCTCTCTCTCTCTCTTCTCCTCCCTACTTTCGCTTATATTATTTATCTCCCCCCTCTCTCTCTCTCTCTCTCTCTCTCTCTCTCTCCCCCCTCTCTCTCTCTCTCTCTCTCTCTCTCTCTCTCTCTCTCTCTCTCTCTCTCTCTCTCTCTCTCTCTCCTCATCTCATCTCATCCATTGATGCAATTAAAAAATAGGGACTGTGGGTGTTGCAACCATTTTAACATAAACCTGTAGAGAAAATCGAATTAAAGCAAATGCATTTTAGAATCAATTAATCAGCTGCAAATTCTTCTTCATGCACTATTAAGAGTAATAAATGAAAATAAGATTAATGTAAAAAAAAAAAGTATATCTTTCTTTAAAGAAAAATAATAATTTTTTGGGGGATGGATACAACAATGTTCAAAACCGACTGATTTATGTTGAATATTGATTAATTTTCTTGTTTCAACCGTTTTTCTTGTTTGCTCTTCTTTAACCAGAAAGGTGATAACTACCATGATGAATCGGTCATGGTAAAAAACATGGAGACGATAAAAACTATATCAGAATTACTCAAGGTTGGTATCAAATTAAAACTGTTTTATTTGCTGACATACCTCTTTACTATCAGTACTTATTGTTTACAAGTTTGTTTAAAACATGTATATTTTTTAGATGAAGAATTAGATAAAAAAGATGATTTGCGTAAGGAGATCAAATGTTTAAAATTTGTTGATTTGCATGAAACACAACTATATAAAAGAGTCAAATGAAATGATAGTCATAAAAGATATCTAATTTTCACATTGAATTATAATGACTGAACTCCGCGTTCATTAAATTAATTTGCTTTAAACACACATATATTCTTCATTAATGTCTAATATCTGGAGAATATAAAAAAAAAAGATAGAACAAAACAACTTATAGTGCATTGGTTTCCAAAGTGGCCGTAGACGCCCATCCCATCATCGATTTGCTGGTATTGACTTTTTTTGTTGCGAATTTTAGTCACCGACTACATTACTAATTTAGTCTTAATTCTACGGTCAATCGACCTGAGCCTGATCCGAGTACGAACAGCCCGGCCTGCGTCTGTGTACTGATATTATCGGTTAATTTCATTGTCTATCCCATTTACCGATTTTTCAAAACATTGTGTGTTTCTTTCTTTTTTTTTTTTTTTAAAGAGATATTTAAGTTTTTCTTTTTATATTGGTTTGTTTCTTACCCAATCACGTTTGTGGTCTTTTCACCATGCTCCTGGTTTTAACGTTTGCAATACTGGTCGACATCAACATACCCACAGCTGCGTTAGTTCCGGACGCACCCGCCACCAATCTAAACTTGTGAATGTCTTGCTCAAAAGGATTGAATGGTTCCGATTTTTACTTTTAAAATATGTGGATTTATGCAGTGCAGATGAATTACAACTCAGTTATTGATAAATGTGCTATGATACAACAATCATGCTGAAGGAAATATAATCTTATCCTCAATTTTTTTTCTTCAAATAAAAAAATGTACAAAGTTAGTATAAGAAACCCTTTCTAGCATTTCCCCAGCATGCATTACGAGCGAAGAAACTACTACTACTACTACTACTACTACTACTACTACTACTACTACTACTACTACTACTACTACTACTGCTACTGCTACTACTACTACTACTACTACTACTACTACTAC